>LPNX010083841.1:0-113800 GCA_001517045.1 Pseudotsuga menziesii
GTGAAACCTGTTCTTGAATCGGTGATATCCATATTGTGCAGAATAATGATGCAGCACCGATTTCCCTACAAATAGCAAGAGATACTGAAAACAAGCATAACGCAAATGTCAGTAAGCTAGCAATTGAACTAAACAAGAACCAATGTCTTATGGCAGAGCTTGAGTGGTCTAAAGAGCATTCTGAGAAGGAAGATGGCACCACACATTATGATTCCTTTAAGAAACAGAAGGATATTGATAAGCTGGCGACGGCAGCAAGTATTTTTTTTTTTTTAATTTCACCCACCGTCGATACAGCGACGGAAATGCAAGTTTTTTTTTTTTAAATTTCACCCACCGTCGATACAGCGACAGAAATATGTCTCTATAGCGACGGAAAGGCGTGGCTATAGCGACGGCTTGGATCTGCATTTTTAAAAAAACATTATACAGAGCGTGGCTATAGCGACAGAAAGGAGTGGGTATAGCGACGGAATTGCGTGGCTATAGCGACGACTTGGATTTCTATTTTTTTAAAAACCTTATACAGAGCGTGGCTATAGCGACGGAAAGGGGTCGTCGCTCTTGCGACACAAATTAGGGGTCGTCTCTATTGCGATGAAATAGTTTCCACGGAACAAAAAACAATTAGACGTGGAAATATCCACGATTTTCCATGGATATTGCCACGTTTTTTGCCGTGGCAAAATTGATCACTTGTACTAGTGACAATCCGCAATCCGCATTGCAAAGGAGGAATCGCGAAAGGGTAAAATTTTTAATGGATTATGTGTTTTCCGCAATCTGCAATCCGCACTGTGGAAGCAAAATTGCGCAAGGGTAAAATTTTAATGGATTATGTTATACGAATATATGTTATATGAATTTTATTTATTTATTTATGAAATTGGAGGTATGTTACATATGGTATCAGATCATGGTCACAACATTAGGCCTGAATTGGCTCAACACTAGAACTTCTATGGAAAATAGAAAACTAACTTCTATTTTATTTTGGTTAAATATTTTTACAACCAACAAAGAGAAGAATAATTATATTTTGCAGGAAACATGGCTGACATTGAGATGTCTACAAAAGGACACCACACAAAAATACTTTAAATCGTGAAGACGAAAACATAAGAGATGGGGAAATTTGGGTGGACTTAAATGACAGCTAAGATAATAAATACGAACTAAAACAATTTGTCCAAGAGTTAAGGTTTGAATTAAGAAAAGTTAAAGAAGATAATGAGCAAATTATAAAGGATCAGGAAGAACTAAATGTTATTCGGTTAGTCAAGATACATAACGACGAAAAAGAAAAAAATAAGGGATCTGAACACGAAATGCCTAAAACTGCATCAAACAAACATAAGAACAGAAAGTTGGAGTTTTCCAACCATAAATATGACACTTCAAGTGAAGAGTTAATTAAACACCATAGAAAACAACAAGAGTCAAGTGAAAGCAGTGACGATAACAAACAGAAAAATAAATACAGACCCTATGAGGAAATATCTGTGGAGTTTAGGAAAATTAAACCACTCATGTTTAATGGGAAAATTGAGAAGGGAAATAGGCATAGGCCTGTTTTTCTGGAATGAAAAATTATTTTCAAATATACAACTACTCTGATGAGTTAAAGGCTAAAATGACCATCTATAATATGACTAGAAAAACAGATATATGGTGGAAAGACATAAAGAATGTTAAAGGGATAAAAGAAATATATGTAACCTGGAAAACATTTAAGAAACTCTTTAAAATAAATTACTTATCTTAACAATATTATGAATAAAAAGAAAAAGAATTTTATGAACTAAGGCTAGGAGCCATGACGATGAAAGAGATTTGCAGTAAGTTCTTAAGTCTACTTCCTTATGTTCCCTATATAATTTATGAGAAACCTAAAATTTGGTTGTTCCTCAGTTGTTTTCCCATTATATTCAAATAACGGATTGAGTATGACAATTCGAATATGCTAGAGGAAGCGATGAAGAAGGAAAACTTCTGTTATGACCAAAACAAGAATAAAACGAAAAATATACTAGCTTGGAAAAATCAAAGGCCAAATAATTTTGATCCCAGGAAGAAACAAAATAAGTTCCGTAAACACATAGGAAATAACTATATAGTGTATCAGGGTAATAATTATAAAAGATTTAAACCCCAATATTCTGCAGTAAAAGAACCTTCAAGTACTCTTAATAAAAACTCAGCACAAAAACAACCCTTAAAATGTTGGGAGTGTGGAAGAACACACTACTTTAAATATTGTCCAATAAGGAAACTAAAATTTAATTTTCATTCTATCCAGGAAGCAGTCACAGTTGGGGACATATCCATGAGCATGCCCAGAATCTGCGTTGCATTGGAAATCGGCAAGCAAACCACCAGACTTCTATGGTTGAAACTGAAGGTATGATAAACAATCAACCTATCTCTATTTTCATTGATCCAAGTGAAATCATGAGCTATATATCACCTAGAATAGTTCATTTATGCAAATTGGTACCTGAAAAGTTTGGCAAATCATGGCTAGTACAGTTAGCCATAGGTACAAAACAGAAAGTTACTAGTCTTGTTAGAAATTGTAAACTAGTGGTGAAAGATTTACTTTTGAATGTTAATGTAAATATCATTCCTTTAGGATCCTATGATTTATTAATAGGAGTGGATTGGATGGAGGAACACAAAGTTGTTTTAAATTGTTTTGATAAAACCTTTACGTGTATTGATGATAATGGAAATGATATAAAATTTAAAGGGGTCCTTAGGAAGGTGACCATCCAAGAAATATCTACATTACAAATGAAAATCTCAGTAAGAAAAGGATGTAAAGTGTTTTATTTCTATATAATGAACATAAATGAAAACGATAAAAAACTTAAATTAGAATATATACAAGTCTTAAAAGAGTTTGAAGATATATTTATGGAAGAAGTCCCTAGAATTCCTCCGCAAAGAGATATTGACTTCACAATCGATCTGATACATGGAGTGGTACTAGCATCGAAATATCCATATCGAATGAATATAATAGAAATTACAGAGCTAAAATCACAACTACAAGAACTAATTGATAAAAAGTACATTCGACCAAGTGTCTCTCCACAGGGAGCACCGGTCTTGTTTGTGAAAAAGAAGGATGGAACTTTAAGATTATGTATATATTACCGACAGTTAAATAAAATGACCATTAAAAAAAAAACCCACTCTCTTGGATAGATGATCTATTTGATCAATTCCACGGAGAAACTATCTTCTCAAAGATATACTTAAGGTCGGGTTACCATCAAGTACGAATAAAAGATGACAATATATTTAAAACATCATTTAGGACCCATTGCAAACACTGTGAGTTTGTCATAATGCCTTTTGTATTGAAAAATGCACCTGTTGCATTTATGTGTTTAATGAACAATATATTAAGCAACTAGCTAGATAATTATGTGGTTGTCTTGATCGATGACATACTAATCTACTCTAAAAACGAACAAGAACGTAAATAACATTTAAGAATATTTTTGCAAGTACTAAGAGAACAACAATTTTATGCAAAATTTAGTAAATGTGATTTCTTTAAAGATAAGATTCAATACCTCGGACAGGTAATGTCCAAGGATGGAATATTAGTTGATCCAGACAAGGTAAAGGCCATCATGGAATGGCCAGTTCCTAAAAATGTATCTGACATTATATCATTTATGGGCATTACCGGATACTACCGAAAGTTAATAGAAGGCTTCTCTAAGATTTCCTACCCCATAACCTCTTTACAAAAGAAAGGTAAAAAGTTTGAATGGGCTGAGAAATGCATGGAAAGTTTTAACAAACTAAAACGCCTATTAACTACCGCCTCAATCCTAAATATTGTTGATCAATTCAAGGTTTTTGTCATATGTACCAACGCTTGCAATGAAGGGCTAGGCGGAGTTTTACTACATGAAAATTATGTTGTGGCATATGAATCCAAGAAATTAAAATAACATGAGAAAAACAATGCAACACATGATTTAGAACTTGGTGTTATAATTCATGCCTTAAAAATATGGAAAAATTACCTGATTGGAAGAAAATTTACACTTATGTCAGATAACATAAGTCTTAAATATTTATTTAACCAACTGAATTTGATTGCAAGACAGGCCAATAGATTGTCCTTTTTAAGCAAACATGATTTTGAAATCAAACATATAAAGGGAAAGAAAATAAAATAGCAAACACTCTAATTCATCATGTGAATTTACTGTTTGCAAGTAGCAACTATGAATCTTATCTAGAAAATCAGATTTTAAGTGTTGAAAAGTCTGATAGGAAATATTAGAGTTTAAAAGAAAACACTGCTAAAAATGAACAAGAACAAGTAAAACAGATTTCAGCCTAAACTAACAAGGACTGTTGTTGCATAAAAACAGGTTGTATATGTTAGAATAATCAACCCATAGTTAGCTACCTTAGACATTAATTAATCCAATTTTTGTCTTATTTGCCTAGTTTCCATATTCCACCTTATGCAAGTNTTACGAAATTTGAGTCATGGAGTGCTTGGGAAACCTCTTGGAATCAAATCTGCTTTATTCCTGGCCTCCCTAGCACATGTCTGTTTTTTCTTCTTTATTGCCTGCTTTTTCTGAGTTTTAAGGCAATTGGGAAAGTTTGACTAGGTGAAGTTAACTTGTTTTTTGTCCTCAACACCCTCCACTCTTTTCTCCTATGAAAAGCATGTCTGAGTTGTCCTTCCACCACCTATTAGCTTGCCTAATTTATTTTGCCAATTTGTGAGCTCCTAGACAGTTTTGGAAACTGCTTTATGCACCTATGGGGGATTTGCTTCGATTTAGTAAGCCTGCTTTTGACCAAATTCGAATGGCATCCTTATGCATTCGAATCTCTCATGCAATTATTTATTGTGGCAGCCTATGACTTCACAGGGTTGGCTATTGTACACTTTCAATACAGATTAGTGTTCTACTCCATATTCAATCTCCTTTTGTGAGTAATTTGCATGTGTAATTGGAAATTGTTGTGAGTGTAATTGTTCTAACACCTGGGTTCAATTTCCACAGTATATACCAAACATACGAGAAATTAAACTTACAGTTATGAATGAGCTTGATAAAAGAGTGTATTCAGGGCATCCTAGATACTAGAAAATTATCACTATGATCAGAAAAGAATTTCTTTTAGCTGAATATGAAGAAAGAAGTGGTTGAATACTTAGCTCGCTACATAGAATGTCAGCAAGTTAAAGCAAAGCATCAACATCCAGTAGGATTGTTGCATCCATTACCTTTTTCAGAATGGAAATGGGAAACCATTAGCCTAGACTTCATCATTGGCCTACCAAATAATTTCAGACAACATGATTCCATCATGGTTGTAGTTGGTAATTAAGTAAGGATGTTCATTTTATCCATGCTAATTCTAAATATAAAATTGTTAACATTGTAGATGTTTTCATGAAAGAGATATTCAAGATACATGGTGTCCTGAAGGTAATAGTCTCAGATAGAGATACAAAGTTTACAGGTAACTTCTAGAAATATTTGTTCAAAGGTTTGGGCACACACTTAAATTTCAGTACGGCATATCATCCACAAACGGATAGGAAGACTAAAAGAGTAAATCAAGTATTAGAGGACATGCTAAGGATGTATGTCATGTACAAACTAGTTAAATGAGAAGTTTACCTACACTTAGTGTAATTTGCATTTAATAATAATTTTCAAGTTTCTGCTCAAATGAGTCAGTTTAAAATATTATATGGGCGTAAGCGTAATACTCCAATTTCATGGAGTATCCCAGTTGATAGATTAATGTTACAACCTGACTTATTAAAGGATGTGGAACTCACTCTGAAACATGTACAACAAAACCTGAAGGTTTCCTAAGACAGAAATAAAATTCACACTGACTTAAAATGAACTCCTAGAGAGTTCCAGGTGGGTGATCATTTATACATAAAGGTAAATCCCAAGAAAAGTACCTTGAGATTGGGAAAGTATAAGAAATTGGCACCCAGGTATTATGGGCCATTTGAAATTCAAGCTAGAGTAGGGTCAGTTGCATACCAGTTAGCCCTACCACCCAATATTAAAGTGCATAATGTGTTTCACGTTTCTATATTTAAAACATATGTTCATGATGTTTCTCATGTGATTGATTGGAATGTAATCCAGGTAGATTTCGAGGGAGAGTTCCAAATGGGACCAGCACACATTCTCGATAGGAGAGAACCTTTACTTTAGAACCATACCATTAGACAGGTAAAAGTGCAGTGGAAGCACCATATTCTGGAAGAAGGCACTACTTGGGAGTTAGAAAGTAATATGCAGAAGGCATATCCAGACTTATTCCAAGAGGATGGAAGAAAAAAAAAAAATTATAACACCGAGGACAGTGATATCTTTTAAGGGGAGGTGTATGTAATACCCCATGAATTAATAATTGTTATTAATTCTACTGGAAATTACTTTGATTATTATTTTATTATTTTTGATAGGAAATTCAAGAATAACACATTTTGTATTAAAACATTTTTATTTAATAAAATATGTTGAACGAGAACAAAAGTGGATATAGCTATTGAAGAGTGTTTGTTGACACACAAGAGAAAAAACAAAAGTGGAAAAAACCACTGAGTGAGAACTCAATATTCAGGAGGAATTATCCCCAAAAATCAAGTTTTCACTCATAGTCGAGTGCTAAATAGCAGGACACTCATAAATGACCAAGTCCTAAGCAAAATATTATTTATTAGTATGTCCATGAGCAGCAGGAGGCTAGCATTGGACAGGGATTAACATCTATAAAATGAAAGAGATGGTGCATTGAAATATTTTTTCTCTTATGGTTCAGTAAACAAGCTCGGGGGTTCTATAACAAGTAATTTGGCTGCTCTTGGAGTTGGTTGGGAGGAACAACTTCTCCACCTTTGTTTTCACATCATTGGTGCCAGGTTCTTATTTCCTATTTTAAATGTTTGTAGAGAGTGTATAAATTCTAGATTGAAGGATATTAAAGTAGAATTTATCCTGTTGAGTTATTTTACTGCTATTATGCTTGAATGGTTTAGAAATTATGATTTTGCACCAAATGAATGGAATCCTCTGTTTTTGGAACTGTTTTAGATATTCCTACTGTGTATTTCCTGTCTGTATCAAATTCTGTAAATCTTCATTAATTTTGCTTCTTGAATTTAGAATGTCGATTGAAAGGATAATGATGGTTTATGGTATAGATCTATAATATTCATTATTGCAATTGAAATCCAATTTCGTAGAGAAAACCTTAATTTACTACTTAAATCCATAATCAACTTAGAACCGTTTAGATTCATGGCTGATTAAATCATGTACAAGGAGACAGGATCAAATAAATATACATGCATTAAGCAAATATTTAGATCTAATTAACTTACAGTAAAACAAAATACCTATTCAAACCAAAACCCTTTGAATTCACATTGTTAAAGAATTGATTCGCAAGGCTAATTGTTGATCCACAATGAAAATAAGATTGAAGGCTAAGATTTAAGTCGCAAGGAGATCAAAGGCTCATAGGAATTGCGGAAGGCCAAATTATGGAAACAAGTTCATAAAAGTTGGATGGTGCACTCGCAATCCGCAATCTCTATTGTGGAAGGTGTTGATCCACAAAGAAATTAGATCAACGGATGACAGGAGTTATGGAAGGTTGGATTCAGAACGATAATGTTGTATGTTAAAGTGTGAAACCCACAATCCATAATCTGCATTGCGAAATATGTTGATCCGCAAGGAATTCGGATAAACAGTAGAGATTAAATCCGCAAGAAGATCAATGACTCACAAGAATTTCAGAAGAGGAATTGTGGCGGGTAAAAATTATTAAGAATTATGTTCTTTAGGCAATCTGCATTGCGGAAGGGTAAAATTCTAATGGATTATGTGTTTTCCACAATTCACAATACACATTGTGGAAGCAGAATTGTGGAAGGGTAAACTTTTAATGGATTATTTGTTTTCCTTAATCCGCATTGCAGAAGTGGAATTGCGAAAGGGTAAATTTTTTATGGATTATGTGTTTTCCACAATCTGTAATCTGCATTGCGAAAAAGGAATTGCATAAGGGTAAAATTTAAATAGATGATGTGTTTTCCGCAATCCGCAATCCGCATTGCAGAAGGGTAAAATTTTAATGGATTATGTGTTTTCTGCAATCCTCAATCCACACTGCGGAAGTGGAATTGCGGAAGGGGGCAAAATTCTAATGGATTATGTGTTTTTTGCAATCTGCAATCCGCATACCCCTTGAATTGATAATTGTTATTAATTATGCTGGAAAATACTTATATTATTATTTTATTATTTTTTACAGGAAATTCATGAATAAAACATTTTGTAATAAAAAATTCTTATTTAATAAAATATGTTGAAGGGGAACAAAAGTGGATATAGATGTTGAAGAGTGTTTGCTGACCCAAAAGAGGAAAAATACAAGTGGCAAAAACTACTGAGTGATAACTCAAGATGCAGGAGGCATCATCCCCTAAAATTAGGTCTACACTCCTAGTTGACTGTTAAAGAGTAGGAGGGTCATAAATGACCAAGTCCTAAGAGAAATACTATTTATTATTATGTCCATGAGAAGTAGGAGGATAGCATTGGATGAGGATTAACATATGTGAAATACAAGATATGGCGCATTGAAATATTTTTTCTCTTATGGTTCAGCGAATAGGCTCGAGGGTTCTGGAGCAAGTAATTTGGCTGCTCTAGGAGTTGGTTAGGAGGAACAACTTCTCCACTTCTTTTTTCCAGCGTTGGTTCCATATTCTTATTTTCTGTTTTAAATGTTTGTAGAGTGTGTATAAATTCTAGATTGACGCATATTAAAGTAGAATTTATCATGTTCATTTAGTTTACTGCTATTATGCTCGAATGATTTAGAAATTTTGATTTTGCACCAAATGAATGGAATCCTCTGTTTTGGAACTATTTCGGATATTCCTACTGTATATTACCTGTCTGTATCAAATTCTGTAAATATTCCTTAATTTTTCTTCTCGAAATTATAATGTCGATTGAAAGGATAATGTTGGTTTATGGTATAGATTCGTAATATTCATTATTGCAATTGAAATCTAATTCCACAGTGAAAACCTTAATTTATTGTTTAAATCCATAATCAACTTAGAGTCGTTTATATTCACGACTGATTGAATCATGTACAAGGCCAAGGAATCAAAGAAGGTGATAGACATTAAAAAATATTCAGATCTAATTAACTTACAGTAAAACAAAACCCCAATTCAAACCAAAACCCTTTGAATTCACATTGTTAAAGAATTGATCTGCAAGGTTAATTGTTGATCCGCAATCAAAATCAAATCAACGACTAATGTCTAAGCTGCAAGGAGATTGACGACTCATAGGAATTGCAAAAGGTCAAACTGCAGAAGCCAGTTCAAAAAATTTGGATGACACACCCACAATCCACAATTCGCATTGCACAAGGTGTTGATATGCAAAGAAATTAGATTAACGGTCGAGATCAAAGTCGTAAGAAGATTAACGAATGACAGGAGTTACAGAAGGTTGAATACAGAACGATAATCTTGTATGTTAAAGTGTGAAACCCACAATGTGCAATCTACATTGAGGAACGTGTTCATCCACAAGGAAGTCGGATCAACGATAGAGATTAAATCCGCAAGAATATCAACGAATCACAAGAATTTAGGACGGGGAATTACGAAGGGTAAAAATTATAAAAAATTATGTGCTTTCCGCAATTTGTGATCCACATTGCAGAAGCAAAATTGCAGAAGGGGAAAATTTTAATGGATCATGTGTTTTCCGTAATCCGCAATCCACATTGCGAAAGTGAAAATGTGGAAGGGTAAAATTTTAATGGATTATGTGTTTTCAAAATCCACAATCCGCATTGCGGAAGCGAAATTATGAAAGGGTAAAATTTTAATAGATTATGTGTTTTCCGCAATCTGTAATCTGCATTGTGAAAGGGTAAAATTTTAATGGATTATGTGTTTTCCGTAATCTGTAATCTGCATTTCAGAATAAGAATCGTGGAAGGGTAAAATTTTAATGGTTTATGTGTTTTCCGCAATCCTCAATCCGCATTGAGAAAGGGTAAAATTTTAATGGATTATGTGTTTTCCGCAATCCGTAATCCGCATACCCCCTGAAATAATTGTTATTAACTCTGCTGGAAAATACTTCGATTATTATTTTATTAATTTTGACATGTAAGTCAATAATAAAACATTTTTATTTAATAAAATATGTTGAAGGGGAACAAAAGTGGATATAGTTGTTGAAGAGTGTTTGTTGACCCACAAGAGGAAAAAGACAAGAGGCAAAAACCATTGAGTGTGAACTCAATATGTAGGAGGCATCGTCCCCAAAAATCAGGTCTACACTCCTAGTTGAGTGCTAAAGAGTAGGACGCTCTTAAATGACCAAGTCCTAGGAAAAATTATATTTATTAGTATGTCCATGAGCAACAAGAGGCTAGCATTGGACGGGGATTAACATCTGTAAAATGCAAGAGATAACGCATTGAAATATTTTTACAATTGTGGTTCAACAAACATGATCGAGGGTTCTGGAGCAAGTAATTTGGCTGCTATGGGAGTTGGTTGGAAGGAACAAATTCTCCACTTTTGTTTTCCTAGCATTGGTGCCAAGTTCTTATTTTTTGTTTTAAATATTTGTAGAGCATGTAAAAATTCTAGATTGAAGGATATTAAAGTATAATTTATCTTCTTGAATGGAATGGAATCCTTTGAACGGAATCCTTTGTTTTTGGAACTGTTTCGGATATTCCTACTATGTATTTCCTATTTGTATCAAATTTTGTAAATCTTCCTTAATTCTGCTTCTCGAATTTAGAATGCCGATTGAAAGAATAATGTTGGTTTATGGTATAGATCCATAATATTCATTATTGCAATTGAAATCCAATTCGGTAGAGAAAACCTTAATTTACTGTTTAAATCCATAATCAACTTAGCACCTAGTAAATTCACGACCGATTAAATCATGTTCAAGGTGATGAAATAAGAGAAGGTTCCATGCATTAAGCATATCTTCATATCTAATTAACTTACAGTAAAACAATACCCCAATTAAAACCAAAACCCTTTGAATTTGCATTGTTAAAGAATTTATCTGCAAGTTTATTTGTTGATCTACAATGAAAATCAGATCGACGACTTATGTCTAAGCTGCAAGGAGGTTGATGGATCAGAGGAATTGTGGAAGCTAGTTCAGAAAAGTTGGATGGTGCACTCAGAATCCACAATCCACATTACGGAAGGTGTTGATCCGCAAAGAAATTAGATCAATGGTTCGGATCAAAGCCGCAAGAATATCAACGGCTAATAGGAGTTGTGAAAGGTTGAATGTGGAACGATAATCTTGTATGTTAAAGTGTGAAACCCACAATTGGAAATCCACATTACAGAAGGTGTTGAACCGCAAGGAAGTCCGATCAACGGTAGATATTAAATCTGCAAGAAGATCAACAACTCACAAGAATTTCGGTTTATCTTTCCACCAGAGGGGAAGAGGAAAGGGGGCACATGGGATACCATGCCCTTGCTACTAAGTTTCAACTTTAGAACTCACCCATATTCTATCATGTGCCTTAGATAATCCACTTATCTCCTTTTTTACTATTTTTCAATCATTGAATGCATGTGTGGGGTTGGTGGGAAATGTCACCTCATGCAGTTATTGAAGCACGGGGTTGACTACACTTTTGTGATAGTTCTGTTATCTACCATAAGTCACACTATATCTTTCAGGAGTCCTTATTCTACTGTCATAATTTTTGTCATTTTCCTTGTCACCATTTTCTCATATCTCTTAGAGTCAACCCTCATTCCCACACACTCTCATGTGTAGATCTACATTAATCAGAGCTCTGTATTGATGTTCTATACCACTACCAGACTGTGTATAGCCCATCAAATTTTAATTTATGGATAGAGTTGTATATTTGGAAGGGAAATCGATGGTTGCAAGTGAGCAGAGAGGCTGGGCAAGTTAGGATACCTTACTCATGGATTTCTGCTACTCGTACTTGTTTGAGAAACCATGAATTGAGGTTGCAGGTTGTTCTCCAACAACATTATCATGTTGGTCTTATTTTATTCACACACTGGAAGCACTCAACAAGATGGATCACCCAAGGGAGTCATGGAACGGTGAAGGGGGCGCTTTAGGCAAGAAGGGTGTTTTGTGGGAAAAGTATTGTGGAATCCAAGGCTGTGAAAGTTGAGAGAGATCCTTGTATAGCTCTATAGGAGAAGTTGGCTAAGCATAGAGAGAATATTGGGTTTTGGGATAAAAGAGAGAAGCTTGTAGGTGTTTCCTTCGCCCTTATGGAATTATAGCTCGGCTTATGGGTGGCCTCTTATAAGAAAGAGTATATGATGGAAAAAGTGACTATAGTTTGGTGCAAAATCACTCTTACACATCCAATTGCTTGGATTCTCATGGTTTAATGATAAGTATAGACTTGTTTATTTGAATATGAAACATATTTAAACGATGCATGTAATGTATATGCTTGTATATGCATGTTAATCATGTGTGGATCAATTATGTTTATTTACGATGTGCACATTCATTTTATTTGTTATGAAATTGTAAATTGGATTTGGGGTGAAATTTGGAGTCTTGGTTCAACATAATGTCCCCACCCAATGGGGGACGTTACAGGTGGTGAATATGATTCAAATATCTTGCATAGTTTTGTAAACAATAGGCATCAAGGGTCATTTTACAATAAGATAAACTCCACAACAAAACAAAGCGGTTGAAAGAAAGAAGCAACCCATGATGAGCATACCAAGAAGTATTATTAGAGGCAATAATTTGTCAAATTATATTTGGTATGAAATTGTTGTATGTTTGGTATACATACTAAAAAAATATCCAACAACAAGTGTGAAAAACAAAGAACCACAAGAAGCATGGAGTGGCACAATGACAAGTGTCTCTCATTTTAGAATTTTTGGTTGCATAGAATATGCACATGTTCCAAAGGGGATGGTAAATAAGCTCAACATCATAAGTGAAAAGTGTATTTTCCTCTCGTTGAGGCCATGCTGGACTAGCTGCCGCCGTAGGGTTTTCTTTTTGCTGCTCGAGCTCTCAGGCCGCCCCCATGGCTGCGCCTGGGGGAGGGCTCTCCCCTCCCTTGCCTCCTGGCTCTACCGAGGAAGCTTTTAGAAGGCTGCTTTCGGCTCCAGGTTTAAATCCAGCTCCCCCTTCCATTCCAAAATTTATCAAGAAACTTGATGCCATCCTGGAAATTGATCTCCCGACCGAACAGCCCATCAAGATCGCTCTAGCCCTTGCTAAGCACGGTCTAGTTGGGCAGTTCATGGGGTTATGGCCCTCTACTAGAACTACTGACGACTAGATCCAAAGGAACTAGCAGCCTCAACTCAAGAACAGTGTTACCTGCTACTCGGTTGGAAGAGGATTCTTCATTTTTGAATTCATTTCCAAAGAAGACCGAGATCTTGTCTTCACAAGCGGTCCGTACTTCATGGGTACCCAAGGGCTGTATCTCAACAAATGGACCTCGGATTTCAATGCTGAAGTAGATGTCCCAAAGGAAGTACCAGTGTCGGTAAGGCTGCCAAATCTCCCAGTTCACTGCTGGAACACTCAAACCCTTGAAAAAGTGGGGAACGCTCTTGGGAAATACATAGACAAAGTAGAGAACAAAGGTTAGTACTCCTGTGCCAGAATATGTGTGGAGGTTGACCTGGAAGCAGGGCTTCCTGAAGCAGTTAAGCTGAAAGTCGGAGATTGGCACCATTATCAGAAGCTGGATTATGAGCAGCTACCATTCAAATGCCACCACTATCACGAGTATGGACATTTCCAGAAAAATTGTCCACAAATGCAGGTCCATGAAGAAGAGGAGGGCTATAAAAAAGTTAAGAAGGGGAAATATAACAAAAAATCCCATGAAAAAAAGTCTGGAGGTAACTCGCAAAGCCAGCCAGTAAGATCTTCCATCCAGGAAGCCTCCAAATCAGCCCTGTACATCATTCAAGAAGATGGAGAACCAAGGAATGCAAGCGATCCAACTGGAACTCAAACCAGCAATATTCTCAAAGAAAAAGAGGCCAATGCCCATAATGAAGATCCGTTGGAATCAGGCGAAATACCCCAGTCCGTCCCTAGGGCTTCCTCTCAGCCAGATACCTCAAATCCCTTCAAAGAATCAAGCGTGGACCCATTACAGTTGGAATCGGATCAATATGAAGAGACGGATGAGGAGGATTCTTCAAGAAATCTACCGACGGTTCCCTTTAAAACTCCAAGAGGGAGGAAATCTAAAAAGAAGCAGAGAGAAGAAGCTACACACTTGGCAGTCCTTGACGGCTCACAAAAAACTCTGAAAGGTATCATGAACACCAGATCGAAGAAAGGAAATGCTTCGGCCTCAAAAGGGGCCACCTCCCCCCGCCGTTCTTAATGTGGTACATCTCCTGGAATTACAGAGGCCTTGGATCTACCTTAAAAGAAGAAGCAATGAAAGATCTGATCCAAATCTATAACCCTGAGATTCTACTAGTCCAGGAGACAAAAATGGAGGTAGCAGCTGTCCTCCAAGCTGGGAAAAAGTTCTGGAAAAAAAGCACTGGGATTGCTAGCAACTCTAGAGGAGCCTCTGGAGGTATCGCAACCTTCTGGGATCCCAATCTCTATGCTCTTGAAGCTGAAGCTTGTGAGCTTCACTGGATCTTTACAAAACTCATCCACAAAGCCACGGGTCACACTGTAAGTCTCTTCAATCTCTATGTTCCTATTTTACAATAATAATAAAAAAGACTGCTGGAATATGTTAGAATCCTTCCTCAATATTCAGCGCCTTGATAATATTATAGTAGTAGGTGATTTGAATGTCACCCTGGCAACAAATGATAAAAAAGGTGGCTCATTGGTCAGGGATCCCTCGAGGGAATGGGTGGAGGATATCATCCTCGGTTGGGATATTTTAGACATTAAACCGACCAGAGGGAAGTTCATGTGGACGAATAAGAGAGTTGGTCCTGGTCATGTGGTTTCCCGGTTTGACAGGTTCCTAGTCCATTCCTCCTTTCTTACCCTTGGTCTTTTAGCTTCCTCCAAAATCCTGCCTCACTGTACCTCCGACCATAAGCCCATCCTCCTAGAGCTGTCCCTTGATCATAATCTCGGACCTATTCCCTTCCGCTTCAACCCCCTTTGGATCCAGCATGAGGACTTTTTACAAGTTGTGGCAGACTTCTGGTCCAACCCAATTAGAGGCTCGCCCTCCTACATTTGGGAATCCAAGTTAAAAAGGCTTAAAAAGGATCTGAAAATGTGGACAAAGCTCCTTTCCATGCCCACTTCCAAAAGGATAACTGCTCAAGTGGAGCTGGAAACCCATCAAATCCTCATGGACGCTTCATCTATAACTGACTGCATGCTGAGAAAGGAACAGGAGCTGCAGAAAGTCTACTTCTCAGCCTGTAGGATGGAAGAAGAATACTAGAGACAAAAGTATCGAATCCTTTGGCTCTTGAGTGGGGATAAAAATACCAAGTACTTCCATAAGCAGGCCGAGGCTCAGAAAAACTACAACGCAGTCTCAGAAATTAGCTACAATGGTGACATTATCAAAGACTTTGAAGGTATTAAGCAGGAAGCCCATGCTTCTTTCAAGGATTTATACACTGCCCCCATAGAAGACATGATTGATATCTCTACCCATCCGTTTGATCTCATTCCGAACCTTATCAAGCAGGAGGATAACATTCTTCTCACAGCTCTGGTTACTATGAATGAGCTCAAAGGGATCCTTTCGATTATGAAACCTGACAGCGTGTCTGGCCCTGACAGTTTCACTACCAGATTCTTCACATGCTGCTGGTCGATAATAAAGAATGATCTCCTAAAAATGGTTCGGCATTCTCAGTTAGTAAATAGGTTGGGGGGCAGCACCAACTCTTCCTTCCTAGCTCTGATTCCGAAGGAAAAAGGGGCCAACACCTTCAACCGCTTCATACCGATCTCTTTGTGCAACACAAGGTACAAGATCATAACCAAGATTATTGCTTCTAGACTAAAAAGGATTCTGCCCAAAATTATTCCTGAAAATCAAGGTGGTTTCATCAAGGGAAGGAAAATCTTGGACAACATCATTCTCGTCCAAGAAGCTATTCATTCCAGCTACCAGCGTAATGAGAAAGGTATGGTCATTAAACTCGACTTAGCTAATGCTTTTGACCGTGTTAGGCATGATTTTCTGTTTGTTTTTATGACAAAATTTGGCTTCTCCTCAACCATCATAAATTGGATCAAAGGCTACATAGATGCTCCTTAGATTGGCCCTCTAGTGAATGGAAGGCCTACGGGATTTTTCAAAGCCACTAGAGGTCTCAGGCAAGGTTTCCCACTATCCCCCCTTCTTTATGCCATTCAAGCTTCAGTTCTCAGCTTCCAACTCAACCTTTTCCAGGAAATCCACTCGTTTCCTGGCCTAAGAATAGTGAATGGTGTTCGGAGCATAAACCATGCCCAATTCGCTGATGATACCTTGTTATTAGGAGGAGCAAGTTCCCAATCTACCAAGTACTTTAAGCAGGAACTAGAAATTTACAAGGATTTGTCCGGAATTAAAATCAACTTCCAAAAAAGCAAAATCTTTAGCTGGAAGTGTTCAGCAAGAGACCGACGGGGAATAACCAGAAGGCTGGGGATGGAATGCACAACGGACTGGGAGAGCTTCCTCTGCCTTGGCATCCCCATCTACAAAAACAAACTCAACTCAGCAAATTGGGACACCATATTAGACAAAATTAAATCCAAAATCCAAAGCTGGAGTGCCAATTGGCTCAATATTGCAGGTAAGACAATTCTCATAAAAGCAGTCCTAAACAGCATGCCTATTTACCATTCATCTATTCTGCTCACCCCTGCTTCGATCATCCACAAAATGGAAGGTCTGCTAAGAAATTTTATTTGGGAAGGAGGCAAGGGGAACGAAAAGAAGCTACATCTTATTAGCTGGAATAAGATACAAAAGCAGCGTGAAGAAGGAGGACTTCAAGTGAGAAATCTCTCTGCTCAAAATCTGGCTTTAGGAGCTAAAATTCTCTGGCAAATTGTAACCGGGAAAGACAGCTGGAGCAAGAAAGCTCTCCGGAAAAAATTCTTCCCAGGACCAAGAAAGAGATGCCTAGATTCGCCTCCCCCAATCAGAAATGGTTCCCCGATCCACAAACTTTGCATTAAGGCCCTGGATCCTTTCAAAAATAACCTTTACTGGATCCTCGGTGATGGTAAATCAATAAGAATTTGGGACAACTCTATCATGGGAGATGCCCCTATTGGGTCTTGTACAAAAGTGGACCATATCAAACTTTGGCTTTTAAACAAAGGGGTCAACTCGCTATGGGATCTGTCCCATTGGGAGGGTAACAATTGGATTGGATGGGACCTTGGTAACCCCCCTCCGGATCTAGAAGCTAAGGCTATCAGCCTTACTTGCCTCCTCCAGGGCAAGTCTCCCATCAATGAAGGAATCCGAGATAAAAGAGGATGGGGTAGTAATTCAGGGAATTACTCCCCTAAAGAAGGTTACAAGCTTATTCAAGCTATCCCCTTTGCGGCTCCCAATCCGGCGGTCTGGAATTTCCTTTGGGATAAAGTATTCATTCCAAAAATTGACATGTTCTGTTGGACTTTGGCTCACAAAAGTATCCTCACTGGAGAAAACCTCAAGAAAAGAGGGATGGAAGGCCCCTCAAGATGCTCTCTATGCAAAAGCGAGATTGAAACCTCGGATCACATCTTCCTCGTCTGTTTATTCTCCAAATAAGTCTGGAATCAAGCTTTGAGGATGAGCCCAAGCATAACTCTTCCAGCAAATATCCATGACCTCCTTTCAGGCTGGATGAAGCTCTCCCCATTCCATGTTACCAAGAAACCCCTTCTCCATTCTGCCTGGACTTGGATCCTTAAAGCCACCTGTTGGAAAATTTGGATTGAAAGAAACAACTGAGTCTTCAGGGGGCAAGAAAGCCACCCCTCAAAAATAGTAGTCCAAGAAAGAGCTCTTACTAGGGAATTCCTGGAACAGAACGCCTCCCTGTCTAACACTACTCCTCTCACATCTGAAGAATCTCATTGGCTTGACCTATTTATCCCCAACCACCAAAGTCGAATTCCTTCCAAAATCCTTCCAGCTCATTGGGAAATTCAGCTAGATGAGCATGCTTTCATCAGATGGAAACTCTCTATGAATGATCTCTGTCTCTTCTTTGACGGAGCATCAAAGTGTAATCCTGGGTTATCCGGTTGTGGTGGAGTGATTACAGATGTGAATGGTAATGTGGTCAGCTCCTTTGCCTAGGGACTTGGAAATGGGACAAATAACAAAGCAGAGTTCTGTGGACTGTATCAAGGACTCAGGATCGCTAGAATCAAAGGAATAGCAAATTTAGTGGTTTTTGGGGACTCCAGGCTACTAATTCAAGCCATCATTAAAAAGAAATGCCCTGCCCACATAGAACTAGCTCAAATGTGGAAAATAATTTGACTTCTTAGTAAAAGCTTCCAAGCCATCAGATTCTATCACATCCTTAGAAGCCTGAACACACTAGCAGACAAAGCAGCGAATGAAGGAATCCTCTTGGGAAGAGGCATTTTGCACATGGATGGCGTGGAGACTAGATGGGACGTCCCTTAGCTAGGAAAAGCATTCTCATTTGCCTGGCAGAACTATACTATATTGAGATTCCTACTCTACATCTGGCACTGCCAAAAAAATCTCTGAACTTCGATTTGGCTCTCAAGCAGTCTGTCTCGACTCGTCTCCTTGATATGCTATTTATTCCTAGATTTCTCCCTAGCTTTGCATTGCATTTGAGTCATTTTACTGAAGTTACTCTGAACATAAAGAAGTTCCTCTTAGCTGCGTGGCTGAGAAGCTTTTTCCCAGTGCTCTTCATGGCTTCGCATAGCTCATCCTCCTCTGGTTTTTCAGTGGAAGCTCGAATTGAAGCCCTGGAATCTTCTATGGGGAGAATCAGAGGCCAAATGGAAGCCCAAGAGAGGAAACTGGAAGAGTCCTCTAAGGCAGGAGAGAAATCTTGGGATCTATTGAATGAAGATATAAGGAAACTGAGAGAAGATCATGTTGCCTCTACAGAAATTCTGAACGAGTTCAAGGGCGAGGTGCATACTGGCTTCAAGGATGAGGCAAACGTTCATGGGGATTTTGGAAAGCGCATTATTGCCCTGGAGACAACAGTGGCAAATATGGTCACTAAGATGGACAAATGAAGCTGGAATACTGTTGTTCCTGCTCAAACTGGGTCCTTCTCTCTGCCTCCTCTTTCTTCTACTTTAAATAAATGTAATAAGGCTGTTGGACCTCGTTGAATCTCAGTTTCGCTATGTTTTAGAATCCTTCTGCTAGGAAGCTCAGTATATTTGTAAAAGCACTCGATAGCTGATTTACCGGAACCTTATAAATCTACCCTATGTTTTTGTTAAAAAAAAAAAGTGTATTTTCATTGGATATAATAAACAATCCAAATCCTATAGACTGTATAACCCAATCAACAAGAACTTTATGGTCAACATATATGTCAAATGTTTATAAGACAAAACTTGGAGTGGACAAAAAAATGAGGAAGTGGATATTCAAATTCCATCTCTTCAAATATACGAACATCTAGAAAATACATGAAAATAGGCCCTCGGGCTTCCAAGATTGCAAGTACAGAGACAAGAATAAAAATTAGTAAATATGTCTTCTTGGAGCAATGATTCAATATTCACTGAGAAAAACTAGAGAACAAAGAGTCTAGGAGAAATTTATGAGCAGGATGACAAAGTGAATCAACAAACTCACTTTGCAATATTATCCTGTCAACCTGTTTGTGCCAGAAATTGTTTCTAAGGCCAGAGAAACAAGCCAACACAATCTCAAATAAAACTTGATAAAACAAAGTAGGTTTTAGGTTTTCTGGAAAGTTTTAGTGGTTGTAAAATTTTGGGGAAAGACAGGGAATACACTCATGACCAAAGTAATAACTAAATCATAAACAAAAGAAGACAAAGATGCATAATACATTCAACAAGATCCAACAGAACACAGTATTGAAGTTCATTCATAAAAGACAAGCATCACCAGCATATAAACATAAACCAGTAATGAGTATATCAATTAAGCAACTAGACAAGCCGAACAATGAAGCCAACATAGAAACTGAAGGGTAAAAGTGTCATATATCTCATAGTTTCATCATCAAATGCATGCAAGAGCTTTATACTTAACTCATGAACAAGTCTGAACTCATGAACAAGTCTGCAGACCTCCTGAAGCTATCCCAAAAATCGAACCCTCTCAATGATCTTCTAATCTCTCTAAATAGTGTTTTTTACAAAATCAGTTAGGGATCAAAAACCCTAACTGCCTCAAACTATTCGATGGGATAAAGTGAAATTTACAATATTACAAAATATACTATTTTCTAAAAATAGTAAAACAACTAACTAACATGTTCCTCAAAAAGAGATAACAAAAAACTAAATCAAAAGCTAAATCATAGCTCTTTTGCTGCCTCAGCCAGCAGAGCAATGCCATCTAATGCTTGAGCTTTCCTCTTAGCTTTCTTCTGCTCCTGCTCCAGGTCAGTTATCTTCTTGGTGAGTTCCTCATTTCTCTGCTGCAATTCCTTGACTGTCTTCTCCAACTCTGAACAGTGCAAATCAGTGGTTCTTTTTCTTTTGAGAACCTCTTTAGATACTGCTGTCAGCTCATGACAATGGTCATTGACATCCTGAAGATCTTCTTTAATCTTTCTGTTGGCCATCATCAGCCCCTCATTGACCTCTTGCATATGTTTCATCTGTTGTTTGTATTGCTTAATAATTTTCTGCAAGTTTTCTTTATCTATGTCAACTGACCTTCTTGTCATGATCTCTTTTTCAAAACCAGGGATCTCAGGTATGTCTGCATCCTTATTTAATAGGTCTAGAATATTAGAGTCTTTCAGAATACCTGCTTGCCTAATTATAAGTTCATCTCCATCTTCCTATTCTTGATCTTCAACAGGAGGTATTTCAGCTTTTTCTTTTTGCTGCTGCTTTATCAGTTCATTTCTTATTTCCAGAAATATGGTAAACAATTCAGACTCGGGCTGCCCTGTTTTTCTCTTGCTTTTAATGTTTATTTTAAAAATTTATGGCTCTTCATTTGAGGAAGTATCAGTCAAGACAGTCTCTTGTTTGGAATTCAATTTTGGATTGAGTAACCTCTTCATATTCCATCTTAGCTTATTTGTTGGCCTGGTTTTAGGCCTCCAATATGGAGTTACAGTCCTTTTCTTCTTCTTATTAGGTTTGCATGCTTTGATCTCTGAAGTCAAGAATTCTCTACAGGTTTCAGCATTGACTTCTGCTTTAGCAATTGGCTGCTCCTCTTCCAATAAATATCCCTCATCATCAGACAAAATGGTGATGGGACTTCTCTGTTTGGTTTCAACCTCATCTTCAGGAATATCAACCTTTTCTACAACAACAGCTTTAATTTCCTTGGAAACTGTTGTTGGTGTCAACTGCTACCTAGGCTGCAATTCCTCTTCTGAAAACAATGAATACCTGCCTGTAGTGTCACTTGAAAACACTTTGAGTTTACTGTCAACCTCCACATACTCTGTTGCCTTCTCAACTTTGACATCCTCGTCTTCAGGTTTAGCTTTCTGACCTAATTTTCTCATCATTACCTTCCCTTTGTCTGCTTGCCTCTTAGGATGTTGATCTTCTTGTTTGACCTGAAAACCTGGCCAGAAAAGAAAACAGTCCCAAGTTTTACCTTCATACTGCAAAGCTGTGCTAATAATCAACTTAATTAGCCCATGATGAAAGATGGACTGAGAAGAATGGTCCATATGCCCTTTGACCCTGCTAGCCATTTTCTGCAAGCTTTTGAATGAGAAAAATGGAAGGTTCATCTTGGACACCCCCACCATATGTTGCAGAAATATGAAGTGATACTTAAATACATAAGCATACCTGCCCTTGTAAGTAATATAACTCTGCAAAATTCTGATTGGTTCAACCCATTCCTTTCTGAAATTTTGAATAAGGATCCCCTTACTCCAGTCTGGGGTGACATTTGGCAATAGGTATCTCTGAGGATCAAAGATAAAGGGCAATTTCTTAAACCATAGTTCACCTTCATTCTCAATCCCTGTAGCTTCTGCAATCAGCTCTACTATCAACCTGAACTTAAGAGTATCAAAGGTCACCATGTCATATTTAAAGCACTGAGCAAACTTACAAGAAACTTCAGTATTATACCCATCTATCCTCTTGAAAAAATCCATCCAACCAGCCTGTTGAAATAATTCAGCACAGCCAGGGAATTTTTCAATCCAACCTACATCAGTAGGTTCTGCTCTATTCACCTTACCACTCTTACCACTCTTACCCATTTTTTCTTCAAAAACTGGAAACTGTATGACTTTAGGGTTCAGTAGATGATCTAGGAACTGATTTTTTGTTTCTCGAGCCTCTTAAGTTTCAATGAACAACTCCCTACAACCTTCTTGACTGATCTATTTGTTTTTAGAAGCAAAATAAATTTCCCCACCAGGTGGAATGATTTAGATCACCTAGGATTCAATGTTCCTCATTAGGCCTGTGAGTGAAATTTAAACATCAATAAGACTGTCATGAAATAACTGACCACTGACCATCTCCAAAATGCATAATAAACCACAGTGTCTGAATGCTTTAGGTCATAGGCTGCTCAAACTCCTTATTGCAATGTTAAGGAAACTAGGTATCATGTACATTATTCATTCAAATATGAGACTCTCCTTGAACTATGAAAAGGGAACCTTGTGTTGAAAAGACAAGGATGACAATCTCCTACTCTGTTCATCTCCTGTTTCAATTTTGACTTCAAAACCGAATTGATCAGCTTTTTATCGTGTAGTAAAAATTAGGTCTTCAGGCTATCTAGGTCTTCATATTTTTTTAAATGTCCAGTTCCGTCATCACAAGTTACACCAGCAGCAGTCTTAAGTTTAAACATCGTACCATGCATAGTTTCTTATCTCACCGAACCTTCCAACTTTGACAGGATTATATTCACTTGAAAAACTGATACTTTTCAATATTTGCTCACCCAGACTTCTAATCCTCTTTTCTCCTCGACAGGTATGTTGATAAGAGCATATATTAATGTTTAGTTTAAGAAATTTTGCTAAAGCGGGCTTCAGCAGAAAAACCCCAAATTAACAGACATTTCTGGGAGACCGCGGAATACCTCTTTAATGCTCCACTATAGTTGTTTTAAACTAGACTTCGAGCTATTTAATGGCTGAATAGGTGTCCTCCTGTGCTTGATTTGATTACAGGTGTCAGAATAAAGAAGCCCTAGTCTCCGGGTGACCTCCAAAACCTCAACCGAGTTCTAAAACATCATTTACGAGCTTTTGGCCTTAAACACCAGTGCACTACAAGTTTTCAGCTTCAAAATAGAGATATGGATTAACTGACTTCTCAACAAAGTCGGTTTAAATGACCAACTATCACGCTGAACTGCATTCGGAGCAATGATGACCACAATTTTCCTCATGAACTGAAACCACCTGTTCTTATGACAATTCCTGAGTTCACACGTAGCAAACACCTCACAGCATGTGATTAGTCACTCACCATTTGAAATCACGCCAAAATTTTGCTGAAAAACCGGAAAAATTGAAGGTCACGATATTCTTGTAGCACGCCTTCATTATTTTTCCCCTTTGCGCTACAAGAATAATATTGATGCTATTTTATCATTGTTTTACAGCTTTTAGGCATTTTGCATGAAGTTTAAAAGCTGTTTGAGTAATGTCTATGCTCAGAATATGCCTTTTGAATCCATCATTTGATATAATGACTTAAAAAAAAACCTTCAAAATGTAAAAGATCAAAAAGTAAAGCGAAAATATAAAAGGCAAGCTCAAAATTTCACCTGTCAACCAAAAATTCTCCTAAAAGAAGCAAATAATCAAACTTAAAGCAAAAGATTAACTTGAAATAAAATGCAAATCAAACAAAATTTGAAGAAACAAATCACTGACTTAACATCTGGCTCCAGCTGAGGGATGAAGTCCTCCCTGCGAGGCTTCAAGAACCTGTAGACCAGTGCCTTCCGTCTGCTATATTATCTATCTGTCTGCAAAACTTCCATTGGGCTATGGAGTCTTATTATGCTTCACTCACACCGGTATGTACAATGAAAAGTGAAAATGCTGTTATAAACTATAGAAATGCTTGAGGAATCGCCCATTAACAGGGCTGGACAACTCCTCACCTTCCAATGACTGCAAGATAAAAGTATTATTTTCCAAAACTTTTGACACCAAGAAAGGGCCAAACCAAAGATTGTCAGACTTACCATGCTTACCCTTTTGCTCCTTTCTTGCATCCCACCTTAGAACCATATCAGCAACTGAAAAAAGTATTTTCTTTACTATTTCTGTCAAATCTTCTTTTGATCTTGGCTCTGTACAACTGTGCTTTTTCATCCACCTTTTCCCTGTTTTGCTGCAGTTCTATCATTTCAAAAATTCTTCTTTGCATATCATCTGGTTCCTCCTGAGAATTCTGGAGAAACTTCATCACTGGTATCCCTAATTGGACAAGGAAAATGACTTCTGTACCATAAACTAGATGAAATGGAGAAGTCCCAATTGCTTGCTTCACTGTAATCCTATCAGCCCACAATGCATATTGTTACGGAGAGAAATTCCTATGGCTTGGGGTACCATAACAGACAGCTAGACTCCAGAAATCAATATTTCCCAATATGCAATAGAAATAAAATGTCTAACACTAAAGGATCGAATCTCGTACCTTATTCCGGACGGTTGAAGTAGATCCCCGTTGAGCTTTCCAATCTTCAGCTTGAATTGATATAATACTTCCTCAACAACAAGTAAACAATACAAGCATACTATATATCATGGTGTTAGATTTATTCTAGCATATATAATCAATAATGTAAAAGCATTTGACATATTCCAATGGATACAATATTTATTCAAATACACATTACTGGATAGGAAAAGATATTTCTATTAATATGAATCAAAGATTACAAGTGACAACCTCTGACGGCACGTCTATGAACCGGAGAAACTGAATCCCCCACTTGGGCCTCCACCACCTCAATCCTCCTTCACTTAGATAGCAAGCTCACTAGCAAAAGGCAAGCTTGGGAAGAACACAATAGTGCTCCAAGGGACAAAGGGATGTAGACTCAAGCATAAGTTCTGGCAACAATGGACTATAGTTTCGTTACTCTCAATTCTCTCTTATCCTTTCAATGTCTCAAGGGGTTCCTTATATAGCTTTTCAAAGGGATACTGAAAGGTCGAATCCGTGTGATCTCAAGGCATATGGAAGGCCAAGAGCCATATGAGTCGGATCCAAGTCAAGGAACGCTCCAAAAGGATTTAGATTATGCACACATCCCGATGTACGTGACTATAGGGGGAATATCCGCATATGTACGCGGTTATCGGGGTAAAAGCCACATATATCACTTTTCTTATGTTTTTAGGGATGATCAAGGACACATCAAAAGATAAAAAATAGTCCATAGGGGCTAATGAGTCTACAGCGAGACAGGGGAAGGCCATACAATGTGTGATTCACCTAGTGTGGTGAAATCCGCTATAACAGATACCCCCTAATGTATGAGATCAGAGGGGTTATACGATGGCCGAAATACATTATAAGTCCATCCCAGAAGTGGAGTGATGAAGGTACCCAAATGGAATACTAGCCACCCAATCAGCATAATACCATAATACAACTCTACATATAACTGCTAATCCATATAGCAGTCACGGATACATAAGAGTACAATGGCCATGAATAGGCATGAAACATGATAACACATATGTGGTCATCACCACGTACAATATACATAGATTAGAATATCCATGATGAAGATATACAAAGGACCATGATCTCCACAAAGGCTGAAGATATACAATATATCAAGATCTCCATAGTGGCTGGAAATGTCTGACATATACTGAAACAAGTCACGAGAGCTGAAATCTCATGAACACTGGAACGATCAAGGAGGTAGCATATAATGGATGCCACCAATATGGAAGGTCTTCTACACACACCGCTACGAGTACATGTCCTACTATGCGAATAGAGGTGTCGAGGTCAAACATAGTAGTCCATCATCTGATTATCGATCATTGATGTATACCGTTAACAGACGCGAGATCACCCACCGCTAATGAAAATGGGAATCAAGGTACTAGAGTGCAAACTAACAAGTGTGAATAAATGTGTTGAGGTCGAACACTTGAGAGAATCCATCGATCAAGGGACATTGATGTATTCCCAAAACTGTCGATGGCGAGAGAACCTGCCACTGATGACTGCAAGTCTCAAGGCACTCAAAATGACTCTAGACTCCAATCCCAGAATAAATGATCTGAAGTCGATGGGATGAAATCTGCTGGAAGGAGGGCATTAGGGCATCCCCCATCATCCAACATGAGGTACTCAGCAAAGTTGTATAATGTGGAAGGACTCGATCATAAGGTGCACAAACCAGTAACTGTACCGGGAATGGCCGACATGCAAAGTCAAGATAACTAAGGAATGGCCGACACAGGTTTCAACTTCCTTCGAACAAGAGCATGACGGTGTATGGTGACTGAATGAAGGTAGCATAGACTCGATATACAAACTGGGACATCTCTATGACATAGGAGGCATCAATAGAGGCTCCATAGGGACTGGAAGCTTAACCAGTCGGTGGAGATAAACTCAGATAACGAGTACAACTCCTAAGTCAAACTATAACCCAACCAATGGATGTGATATACAGTGCTCTGTTCGAAGGCGACATGACTCGACAGCTGCCAAAGATAATATATTTTCTTGTCCGGCTTTTTGGTTTTTTGATTTTTTTGGTCTTTTTCAGTTATTTGAAAAGCTTGAAAAAAGAATAAACTAGCTTTATAGTTACAAACTAGGAGGAGACGAGTGTCATTAGGGAAAACAAACTAGTTCCAAGCAGTGGAACATACCTATGCTCAATGCAAGGATACATGTGTAGGATATCGACACTAGGGGGAAAATCCCCTCCTGGTAAAAAAGGGAATCAAGCTGCGAAGGATATAAAGAAAGGCTCTACATGGCTAGACATGAGACAAGCTCGGGCTATATGGCTGAAACGCAATGTCAGGGGAGCTGGCATAAAGCTCAATAAGACAGGAAAAGCTCATGATAATGCATCCACAACTTGATACAAGGGAGTCCGGGGGATCATGGCCAACATAAGATCAAGAGGAGTATGAGGCTCTTGTGAAATGTCATGGCAATACTATACAACGGACTCCCACACCCTAAAGGGAGAAACATCGGCATGGGCACCAAATGCAAATAAGGCACTAACTAGGGTACCCATGTAAGGTGAGGCTCTACCACTCATATCATGCCACTTCTATAGCAGCAAGAAGGTTCCATGACATAATAGAGTGGGTTCGTACCTAAGGATATAGTGACATGGTCATAAGGTCATGAAAAATGCAAACGGTGGTGAACCTAACCTATATGCCAGTGTAGACGTTATACCTGAGATCAGTACGAACGGATCAATCCAAAGTCTAAAACGACACTGCAAACGGTCTTCTACATCACAAATTATGTCAAAAACGGTCCAAAATGGTTAGAAACAGTCAAAACTATAGGAAAGGGGGTAAAAATTTTCAAATATTTGAAAATTTTTCTATAAATAGTAAAAAATAGAAATCATTTGAAACTTTTACCCATTGGAGCTCTGATTTTCAACTGCAAATTCCAAGAGATCCAGCCGACGGAATTCACAACCGTTTCCTCCAGGTATTTACTCATGCTCTCAGCTTGCATTTCAATACAATTTTTACAAGTTTTCATGGTCAAATGAGGTTATAAAGGCCAATTCTACATGAGCGTTGCGGCCCACACGGGTATCGAAGCTTTTTCCGTGTATAGGGCTGGCTATACGCGGAAAAGGGGCTGGAAACCACGTACATATGCGGCTGTTTGCAAAATAGCCGCGTATGACGCCGCACAAGTGGATTTACAAGAATCTAATGGACATTTGGTCAATTTCTCATGCAGGATGGTGCTAGAGTGGCGAGAACGTGAGCATGGTGAAGTAGAGGAGGCAGTAAGGGCCGACATAAGGGCTCAACAAGTATTATGTGCATGCGAACTCTATAAGTTTTGGTGCCTAGGTGGCTTGAGGGCCAAACCAGGACTGCTATAGATGTTGGTAGACTATTGGGATCCAGACTCAGAGTCCTTCCGGATAGACGGTATTTCCCTCACAATTGAGGTGGAGGATATCTACTTTATCACAGGTCTATCTAGACAAGGGGAGATGGTGAACCTTCATTTCCGAGGTGGGCCAGGTCATGGGCTTACTATCGATGAGTACATAGTTGTATACTGCTACCCAGATACTGAGAAGGTGGGGAGTCAAGTTCCCACCAACGCTATATAGGTGCTGGGCCTAAAGGCCATACTACTGACATTGGGCAGGATAGCAGGCTTAGCATCACTCCATCAGGCCTCTCGGCTACTGATGTTCTATGCGGTGGAGTGTATGAGACCGACCATCTATGACTGGAGCACTTCACTACTGAGCAACATGAAACATCAGCTCAGTGAGTGTAAGGCAGGTAGGACACGGAACTTTGGGTTCAATAGTATTTTGAGCATGTTTTTCTTCGAGCGTGTTCCAGGATTGAGCCCTAGAGTGGATCTTCCTCTCCACGGGGTTCGAGATCCGGCCCAACGACATTGGCCAGACGCGATGCGCAGACTGGGGGGTGGTAGGGTGGCCAACCCCTATCCAGCTGACTTTTTTCCATGGTGGCAATGACAGATTGTTTCCATAGATGACTACCCCTATGCAGGGATAGATTTCTGGGGGGATCTGGACATGCCATTGCCACCAGGATCAGCATATGGAGACATAGGTAACGAATATCGACCCTCACTCTTTTTAAAATTTTTGAAGTATTTAATTTTTTTGTGTTTTCTTGATTATATGGAATCAAAAAGACATGTCTTTGGGTGACAATACATAATGATATCTACCATTCATGTGCAGATGTGGGACCACGGCGACCAGAGGGCTTCCCACGTCATAGACGGAGGGGAAGAGGAGACGATATCACCAGTGTGGATGCGGAGCGAACGCTCCAAAACATCCATACCAACTTCGTGCGACTGACTCACAAGGTTCCCATGGTGCAATTCGAGGACTTTCCTGAGGCTATGTAGAGACAGGTGGTGGGTGTACCACGTGCATGGGTGCGTTTATTCCGGCGGATAGCTAGAGCCGTAGTGACATATCATGATCACAACCCTCCTCCACCTCCACAGGACTAGACACCTGGGAGTGTATCTATTTTGTACTACCGTGTATATGATGGTGGCTTTCAAAGCCCCAATTTTGTATTATGACATTATGTATTACCACATTTTTTATATATATATAAAATTTTATGGTGATCGGTTTATTTATTTACATGTGTAAAAATTTTGTTTATGATTAATTTATGATGAATGAGACAAATGCCAATCTAACACATAGTTAGCATATGAGTTAGCAACTTGATTATAATTTCTTGGAATGTGTATATATGTTATATTCTCAAATTGTCATTCTAACAATCTCACACGTAAGAATCTCCTCAATAACGTCGAATCTCTAACATGGTACAAACCATTGAGCTGTGACACTACTAACTCTGAATCAAGACGTACCTCAAGAGAGAGAACACCATGCGAAATGGAATCCCGTAGAAGCTCGATAACGGCACTATATTCGGCAACATTGTTGGAAGATGGCCGTAGACATACACCTCCTGAAGACAGTACTTGACCCATAGGAGTATAAATCACCCAAGCAGCTTAGGCTAAGTGTTGAGTGTGACGGCTTGCACCATCCGCGAATCCTATGTAGGTGGAAGATTCCATTGACATTTGCCACAAGAAACGAAAACTAATCACAAACTCGATCACGATAAACAAGACCTAACTATGCAAAAAAACTGTACAATAATATACAACAAGCAGCCTTGGCTAAAGATCATGCATAGTATTTTTGAGATAGAGCCCATTTCTAGGCTCCACCAAGGTTGTCCCTTCATAATCCACTAACTCATAGGCACCCTTCTCTAATACACGCTTGACCACGTAAGGACCACGCCACATAGGATTGAACTTCCCTGCCCCCAAGGGTTCTTTCGATTGATCCCACAAAAGGACCAAGTCTCCCTCACTAAACACTCTCTGACGGACAGACTTATCGTATTGGGCCTTTACGCGACGCTTATTAACCTCTAGAGTCACCAAGGCATCTCTACGCTGCTCATCGAGTTGCTCAAGGTGAACCAAATTCTCCTCCAAAGGCGAAGTGTCTGGTAAGATTTCCACGGCTAACTTCAATGAAGGAATCTCGCATTCAACCGGAAATATCGACTCCACTCCATGCACGAGCTGATATGGAGAAAAACCAGTGGCAGTCTTAACCGTGGTTCAATATGCCCACAAAGCAGGGTACAACATAATATGCCAATTCGTCTTGCTTTGTGCAATGGTTCATTGGAGAATGGACTTAAGTGATTTATTCATAGCTTCAACCTGTCCATTCGCTTGAGGATAGTAAGAAGAGGAGTGCTCTTGCTTATACCCTAACTTGGATGCCAACTCTTCCATCATACGGTTCTGAAAGTGCGAGCCATGGTCAGTGACAAGCTCTCTCGGAATCCCGAACCGAGTAATGATTTGGTTGAATACGAAGTGAGCAGCTGCCTCACCATCGGATTTTACTGTAGGCATTGCCTCACCAATTTCGTGAAGTAATCAACAGCCACTATGATATGATGGTGCCCCCCAACCGAAGCTGGGTTGCAATCCATAAAATCGAGCCCCCGTTTGGTGAAGGGACCGGCGGTGATAATAGGGTGTAACGGGGTAGGCTTCGAGCGCATATTACATGCGAACACCTGGCAAGGGTGGCACCTCTTGACCGCTTCAATACAATCCTTGAAGATCGATGGCCAGAAATAACCCGCTCTCAAAATATTTTGAGCTGTAGAAAGCCCGGATAAATGACCACCACACGCCCCTTCATGGCAATCATTAAGCACTACCTCAGCCTCATCATGAGTTAAACAACGTCGTAAAAGGGAATCTACTCCACGGCGGTACAAAGTATTGTCCACTATGAGGTAGTTCTTGGAAACGTGACATAATCGTCGTCGTTCATCTCGCGAGAGGTGAGTAGGGGTCTTCTGTGTTTGCAGATATACTATGATATCCCCATACCATGGGTCAGCCGTTGAGATCAAGAAAATGTGTTCATCAACGAACGTATCTTCACATGCCAACTCCTTGGCCTCGCTCGAAAAGTCCGATATGAGCTCTGCAAAGATTAAATATTTCTTCGATTTTGCCGAAAGAAATTCGAGATCAAACTCTTGTAGGATGACAATCCATTTATTATACTTTCCCCCAATCATCCTACGTGTGAGGACAAATTGAAATGGATTGACATGGGCGACAACCAAGGTCTGGCGAAGGAGAATATAATGTCTCAAATGCTGCACCACATGTACGGTAGCTAAGGCAAGCTTCTCGACATGAGAATACCAAATCTCTGTGTCAATAAGGTTTCGGCTTAGATAATATATGACATTCTCTTGGAGCTCCTCATCCTCTTGAACCAAAACCATACCAATCATCTCTAAAGACGCGGCCACATATAATAGGAAATCACGGCTATAATCCAGAGGACTAATCACCGGGGCCGATGCTAGGGCTCGCTTAAGTGCATCGAAGGACTCCTGGGCTCGCTCATCCCATTCAAAGGGAGTATCCTTCTTCAGGAGATGCATGAAACCTCTAGTCAAATTGGCAAAGTTGACAACAAATTTTCGTAGGAAGTTTCCCATGCCTTGCAAACACTGAAGATGACGAATATTTCACGGGGGAGACAACTGAAGTATTGCCTCCACTTTCAAAGGGTCGACTCTTATACCCTCTTTCGAAACGATGAATTCTAACAAACGACCCGACTTCACGCAAAAGATGCACTTATGAGGGTTTAATCTAACAGCATAGTGCCGGCACCTTTCGAACACCAACTTCAAATGATAAGAATGACGCATCCTCATGCGAGAATGAGCAGCGAGGTCATCCAAAAATAATTCAATGATAGACTTGAGATCGTGGAAGATCAAGGTCATTGCCCACTGAAATGTACTTCCGGCGTTTTTAAGGCCGAAAGGCATTTTTCGATACGCAAATGTTCCCCAAGGACAAATAAATGTGGTCTTGTGTTGGTCCTCGGGATTAATTTGGATCTGATTATACCCGGAAAAGCCGTCCATAAAGGAGAACACGTCGCTACCTGCACACTCATCCAAAATCTGATCTATAAACAGCGTGGGGAAGTTATCCTTAGGACAGGCATGATTTAAATCACGGAAATCAGTACATATACGGATCACTCCCTGCTTCTTATCCACCAAAACGGGGTTTGAAACCCACTCCGTCAAGGGAACGGGATAGATGAAACCAGCTTTCAATAGCTTCTCTATCTCTGCCTTTATGGCAGGTGCTTTCCTAGGATTCACCGCGTGTAAACGCTATCAAACAGGCTTAGCGTTGGGGTAAGTCTTAATTTCATGTTCGAAAATCCGAGGGTCAATCCCTGGCATCTCATCGTAAGACCAAGCAAAAATATCATGGAATTCCTTGAATAGCTCGGTATACTCCCGAATCTCATCTTGGGAACAATCCGCCCCAATGTAGACATTCTTAATTGTACCAGGATTGCGAGAAATGTTGATAGGAATAGTTGACGATATGTTCGCCATGTTTCCATTAGCCATCTGACCAGGAGAGCTTAATGGAACCATAGGTCTACCAACTTTCTGACTAAGAATCTCCCTATAATCCTCATGCTCCTAAAGTTCAAGCTCTGGAAGGAAGTATGATCTATGATGAAGTTCCTCCCATGGTGGCTCAACTCCTGACATAGCCTCTATAATCGCTTCATCTGAAGGGAAAACCGTATCAAGGTAGTCGTGGGCATGAGAAGAATATACTGCCCATGCCGGCAGCACATAGGGGTCTTCCTCCTCCATCCGCGAAGAGGAAGAACAAGGCTCTGCAGCAGACTGGAGATTAGCTTGGTAAGCTATCATGACTGTAGGCAACGGCATGCTTGTCTCAATGGCCTCACTCGAAGGACTCGGTGAAGGAAGAATCCAAGGATCTCCCATATGATTTGTGCGAAAAGACACCGATCTCGTAGACGTCGAAGCACCATCGAAACTAGATCCTATCATGAGGATGAGTGCAGGACAACTAAAGGTTCCCATGAGGGATGGATACATGCCTACACCCACACTCCCACTTGCCGGCTGAGAATGTTCAACTTTCGGAACCGAAGCTTCCGAAGATGCAGTAATAGGTGGATTCTTGAATGCCATTTGATCAATCGTTACAATCTTCCCATTATGTGGAAAGCATACAATGTAAAACATGAAAGACGCAACGGCTTGCATACTATACATCCAGTACCTTCCCAATAAGAGATTGTAGTCGAGGGGTGCATCAACCACCTCAACCTCTATCGCAACGGTCTTCCCTCCCAAACGGACTTTAAGGGAAGGAAGGATACCGTGCGGCCTAAACGATCTCCCATCAAAAGCAGTTAACATGGTCGTAGATTTTGACAACTCAAGAGAACCAAGACCCTTCCAACAAGACAAAGACATCACAGAAGCAGTAGCGCCCTCGTCAATCACATTGCGCTTGATGATCATATTATGACATTCCACATGCACCAAAAGGGACACATAGTAGGGCAAGCGAGGCTGATGTCCTACGGTTTCAAATTTGATCACTGAGGAAGAATCATCACCATTCACACCAAGAGCGGAGTATGGCCCAAGGAGTATGGCCCAAGTCCTCGACAACTGAATAATTTTGGGCGGCTCGGGCATTTGGGTTATGCCCCGAATGCTTAAGTACCCCCTTAGGAATGCGAGGTGCATCCTTAGGTTTATCCGCAGGTTTCTCAATGCGCAAAGGGGTTCCTGGTGGATTAGGTTCTTTGCCTGGGTTAGGTTGTGACGAAGTATAATCTTTCGCACGCATCACAACTTTAGCGGCACGGACCATATTAATGCACCCACGACCACTAGTTTCATCTAGATCTTCATCACTAGATTGATCATGGGACTTCGAGTTCATATTCTGGTTATGCGGTAAAGGGTTCGTTAACACAGCTGGGCCCTGTGCTATGAACTTCGAAGCTTCATCCATTCTAGGGCACAAGTAAGTGAGGTGATCATCCTTGCATAGCTTGCAAGGAAACTTAAACTTACGTTTATTCTCCTTGTCCCCCCCAGCATTTTTACCATTCTTGTAATTATTGTTGGCATTCTCGTTCTTATTCCCACCCTTTTTATTATTATTGTTCTTACCCTTTTTTCTATTCCGTCCGGGTTGCTGGTTACCCTTCTGGTCGGACGATTGCATAGCAAGTACATTCACCGTTTGGGTAGGCTGAGACGAAGCCGTAGCTTGTCCTAAGGCAGATTGGTTGATTGACAATTGAGCAACTTGTTTCACAACTGAACCTGTAGGTTTCTTACTTGCACAACCCACAATGCCATCAGCATGTGGTCCAGGTTTGACCTTGGGATCGAAACTAGAACGATGAGCGTTGGGTATAATCTCATATAACAAACCAGACTGAGAATAGATCAATTCTAGTTCATGCACCCTAAATATTGCTTGTTCCTCATTCTACACTCCGGATGTGGAAACATCCTTCACTATATATGGCAATAAATATTTGAGGAACCACTCAAGGAGGAACTCCGACAGTATAAAGGCTTTAATTAATCTCTTCCGTCTATGCCACTCCTGAATATGATCAGAAATATGGGTGGCTTTATCTTGCCGAAATGTCAACAAGAGTTCAATACCAACATCATAGCGCACTGGTAGCTAGAAGTGATTAAGGAAAGTCATCACAAGGTCGTCGAACAAAGTAAAGGCACCCCTAGGTAACTCTATATACCATTTCGCCGCAGGCCCTGTAAGGGTGCGTTGAAATAGTCTCAAACGGACTGAGTCCTGATGCAATGAATTGGAAGAGCACCATAGGTGGAATGTCATAACATGTTCGCTCGGATCCTCTCCTGGTTTGCCTTTGAACTTAGGTATGTCCGAAGGAATCTTGGTAGGGACAGCTGGCCAAGCCAGGTCATGAGCCACAGGATCGTTCGTAAGTCTCGATAAGTCAGGTAGATTGAGTGTCGCGAGGAAAGGGAGCCTAGGATGATGAGGCCTATGAACCGCTCCCTGGTTCATATAGGATTGATTACCACCATGACCTTGGCCATAGTGACCTCCTCCTGTATGACCCGTATAGGGTGGCATGGAAGTACCATAATGAGGTGGACCTCGACTAGTAGGAGATACAAAGTCGTAATTAGGAGAGTAAGCAAGTTGTGAATACCCGCCTCCATAAGGTGGAGAAACCTGTCCATACTATGTCCCATAATAGGGTCCATAGGTCATCGCTTGAGATGCCCCATGAGACACTCCATAGGTAGGGATATACATTCCAGAAGTAGGAATATACATACCGAAAGTAGGGATATATGTCGTGGAAGTAGCAATCTGACCTCTAGAAACATGAATATAACCTCCCGAAACCACAGGTGGTATGTAGGCTTGAGACACAATTGGTCTAGTAATCGCAATACAGATCTGACTCGTAGCTACGTGCCGACTCAAAGGACCACGTGAGTAAGGTGGAGGGTTTACATTTGAAGAACTCGGAAGCGAGGACAAAGGAATCTCTGTAAGAAGATATGTACTAGTGCCTATCGCCACTCGTCTAGAACCTGGTATTCCTATTGGATCACTAACTCTAGACCTAGGAGGTATATAAGATGGAGCTTCCACCACTGGGATGGAAGGTGCAATGTGACTAGTACTCCCAAACCTCTCTGCAAGGTAAGGCATGGGATTGCCCCCAGGCATAGTGCTAGGCTCAAAGTCGGATTCAACATGAAATGTCAAATCGTGCATAGGAAAACCAGTCGTAACATAAATACCGTAGCTAGTGCTAGGAGGGTCAAAGTGAGTCTCGGCATCATCTGGCATTCCATACCGATAACGTGTCAACGGGGAATCAGCCCTAGGGTGAGTAGGTCTATCATGGAAAGATCCTATCTAGGAAATCACAGGACCGAACTCAGCTAGGTCAGGTGAAGGATCGTATGTAGGAGTAAGTTCCCCATCGTCAATACGAATGGGAGGAGGTGGCTCAGGAATAGTCTCTGAATGATCCTCCATGGTGTGTGAATCAGTGTGTGACATAGTCCTCCTAGACAGTCTAGGCCCCTCTCCCAAAGGAGGAGGAGAAGTGGAAGGCGAAAGTCCTGCTAACCGACGAGAACGACATGAAACCGCACCCGAATCCACAATGACTCAACAAATAGCAAAGACTCTCTATTTACGTAAACCCTAGGCCAACTAGCGTGCACAGAGCAATCACTAAAAAAATCAAAATCCAAATGCAAGCAAACAAGGGCTGGATAAGTGAGCTCCCAAATGTGGCCGGTATGTCTCTCCTAGGAGAGGCTTGAGAGGCCCTTGTCACCACAAGCGGAGATACATAACCAATTATTGTGGCCCTCAGCTTCAACGCGTAAAGCGACTGTGCTGTCCGACCCCAACCTGGCCGGGACACATGCAGAATAACCTCTACAAGTACCCCCCTCGATATCCTAGGTAAAGTCACTAAGGTCACCTCAATATAATCAAGGTCAAGTGGATAGTCGTAGGTGGGATTGACCATATGGGCAGGGTAGCAAAGCCTGAAACTCTTGAAAGAGCCCCCAGATACGAATACAATCCTGGCTATATTGCCGGTGCTACACAGTTACCGACCAGGGGTTATACCAATCAACAACTGCTCACACTGCCTCGTGCTTAACTCCCTTTTGAGAGGAGGATTTTGAGAACGCTGGTTATATCAAGGATTTCACACACTCCCTGGACAGACACCTAGTTGTTGTCATTTAGTGATCTTGGAGAATTAACTTACAATGAACTATTCCAAGATCCTAAAACCTAAGCTTGTTGGTGCACCCTAAAAAAAAAGAGTGTAATTCATTTTAATTAGCATTGATTTTAGTTGGCTTTATTACTCAAAAATAGGATATGGTCGTGCAACTAATGGTGTTATGACGCAACAAGAAGCAAAATGCACACCTAACAATCAATGCAAATGCATTGTGTCCATGAAAACAGGGTATGCGTACTACGTGTAATGCACAATTTCTTCTTCAAATGCTGAATGCAAATTTCCCTATATGAAGTCCTAACTATTACTTCAAAGCAAATCTATATCTAGTGCAAGTACAATGCAAAGTGCAAAATGCAATGCATAATGATAAGCAAATGTTTTTGGATTTTTTGAAAATAAAGAGATAAAAAAAAGCAAAAGAATGATTCTACCCACCCCAGACTCTGCAAGCACACATAAACAACATTCCAGCAAAGCACTAAGGCAAAAGGACTCTAATGTACTAATCTCAAACAAAAAATCAAAGATGCCATGACAAGAACTTTCCTAAAAGAAAAAAATTAGGCTAAAAAACACGTTTCTGGTCAGAAACAGAGGTATAAACAGACTCAGGCAGTGCCAAAAGAGGCTCAGTAACTAACAGAATTCACCCAGCAATCCACTATCTTCCACAAAAAGGTAAAAGCCGGGGTATATGTGAATGTGTGCAGTAAACCCGCGTGTATACGCGGAAATCTCAGGGGAAACCGCATGTATACGCGACTGTAAGTGATAAACCCACATACAGGAAGAAAAAGATGCACAAATCCAAGGCAATCAGACAGGCTGAGACTAAATTCACACCAATCAGGCACTACCAGGCATACATGCCCCCATACCCGACACAGAAACAAGAGAGAGAGAGAAATTCAAATACATTGAATGCCAAGAAATCAACCCCCAAAGGACAATTACTAGGAACTCCCCAGCATAGTCGCTAATTCTATTACTGAGAGAAATTCCTATGGCTTGGGGTACCACAATAGACATCTAGACTCCAGAAATCAATCTTTCCCAATATGCAATAGAAATAAAATGTCTAACACTAAAGGATCGAACCTCATACCTTATTTCGGACGGTTGAAGTAGATCCCCGTTGAGCTTTCCAATCTTCAACTTGAATTGATATAATACTTCCTCAACAACAAGTAAACAATACAAGCATACTATATATCATGGTGTTAGATCTATTCTAGCATATATAATCAATAATGTAAAAGCATTTGACATATTCCAATGGATACAATATTCATTCAAATACACATTACTGGACAGGAAAAGATATTTCTATTAATATGAATCAGAGATTACAAGTGACAACCTCTAACGGCATGTCTGCGAACAGGAGAAACTGAATCCCCCACTTGGGCCTCCACCACCTCAATCCTCCATCACTCAGATAGCAAGCTCACTAGCAAAAGGCAAGCTTGGGAAGAACACAACAGTGTTCCAAGGGACAAAGGGATGCAGACTCAAGCATAAGTTCTGGCAACAATGGACTATAGTTTCATTACTCTCAATTCTCTCTTATCCTTTCAATGTCTCAAGGGGTTCCATATATAGCTTTTCAAAGGGATACTGAAAGGTCAAATCCGTGCGATCTCAAGGCATATGGAAGGCCAGGAGTCATATGAGTCGGATCCAAGTCAAGGAACGCTCCAAAAGGATTTGGATTATGCACACATCCCGATGTACGTGACTATAGGGGGAATATCCGCGTATGTACGCGGTTATCGGGGTAAAAGCCGCGTATATCACTTTTCTTATGTTTTTAGGGATGATCAAGGACACATCAAAAGATAAAAAGTAGTCCATAGGGGCTAATGAGTCTGCAGTGGGACAGGGGAAGGCCATACAATGTGTGATTCACCTAGTGTGGTGAAATCCGCTATAACACATATTTCAGCATTGAATCCCATGATATTTTGTTATGCTTTAGCAGCTTCTTAATGCTCTGAATGATATTCTTATTAGAGGATTCAGCCAAGCCATTACTCTGGGGGTAATAAGGAGTGGAATGCTTCAGCAAAATACCGTTCTTTTCACAAAATGCTATCATTGCTTTAGACTTGAAAGCCTTAGCATTATCTGTCACTAACTTCTGAGGACAACCAAACCTGCTCAGGATATTTTCTTCAATGAAATCCATGATTACCTTGTCTGTGGCATTCCTTGTAGGAATGGCTTCCACCCATTTAGTGAAAAAATCTGTTGCGGTCAGAATCCAATGGTGCTGTCCTGAAGATGCTGGATTAATTTCTCCAATAAAATCCAGACCCCATTGCTGGAAAGGAGCATTTACTGCAATGGGTTTCAAAGGTAAAGACAACAATTTCTATTTTCCAGCAAACTTCTGACAAGGGACACAGGCCCTTACCTGCTGATAAACATCTGCAAACAAGGTGGGCCAATAGTATCCAGCTCTCAAAATTCTGTATGATGTTGTCTTCCAGTATTTGTGCCCTCCACAAGCACCCTCATGAGAGTCAGAAATCACTCCTTCAATCTCAGATTTATCCAAACATCTAAGCAGAATACCACCTGGGTCCTTCCAGAATAGTTGTTCTTCCATCAAACAGTACTTAGTATCTTTAAGTCTTAAAGATCTAGCAGCCTTCCTATCCAAATGCTCAGGACATTGTAAAAACAACAAAAAATACACTATGTCTACATACCAGGTAGATGCTGAGTAAAAATCCATGATCTTCTCTTTTTTCAGTGCTGCTTGATCTTCTTCTTGAGCTATTTCTTCAGCCATAACATACAATCCCAGAGCCTGACAATTTGATTCATCCAGCAGCTTGGCTAAACCCTGTCCTTTAACAAGCTTAGTAGGTCTTATCTCCACATCATATTCCATAATCTTTGCAATCCATTTGCCTCTCTTCCCTTCACTATCAGGCTGTGTTAAAACATCTTTCACAGCAGCATTTGGAACAAATGAAATGACTTTTGAATGCAGGACATAAATTCTGAAAAATTTCAAAGCCTTTACCAGAGCATAAGCCTGTTTCTCCAATATACTATACTTCAGCTCAGAATCTCTGAGAGTCTTGCTGAAGAAAGCAATAGGCTGTTCCAATACTTCTTTATTCTTCTGAAGTAAGACAGCTGCAATTGTGTCTTCTGATGCAAATGAGAAAGTAAGGAATTCTTTAGTAAAATCAGGACTTACCAATACAGGTTCTTCAGTAAGAGCTATTTTAATTTTCTCAAATGCAGCCTTTGCCTCAGAAGTCCACCTAACTTCTTGATCCTTTTTTAGCATAGCTGTGATCTGTTTAATGGTTTCAGCAAAGTTGGGAATAAACCACCGCAGAAAATTTATTTTTCCAATGAATGATTGAACATCCTTTTTACTCCTAGGTAAATTGATCTTCAGTATAGCTTTCACTCTTTCCGGATCTATTCTGATGCCATCAGCAGACACCAAGTGGCCAAGTAGTTTAGCTTCTTGCACAACAAAATGTGACTTCTTTGGATTTAGAGAAAGGCCAAATTTTCTGCATTTTAGGAAGGTTTGCCTCAAATGCTTCAAATGCTCATCATCTAACTGCGAGAAAACAGTAATGTCATCCAAGAAAATAACCACAAACTTATCTTTTTCTCCCACAAAGGCAATATCCATTGCTCTCTGAAAAGTTACTCCAGCATTCATCAATCCAAAAGGAATTTTGTCATACATGAATGTCCCCCAGGGAGTTGTAAAGGCTGTCTTCTCCTTATCATCAGGGTGCATTGCAATATGATTGTACCCTGAGAAACCATCCACCATAGAGATCCTTTGTGCTCCAACCACTTGGTGCAATACCTGTTCAATCTTAGGAAGAGGATAGTTGTCTTTTAATGAAGATATGTTCAGGTTTTTGAAATCAACACATAATCTGATCTCTCCATTCTCTTTTCTGACAGGGACCAAATTAGCCACCTAGGAAGAATACCTGAGAGGCACTATTATCTTTGCATCCAACAGCTTCTTCACTTCTTTTTCAATTACGGGAAACAAAGCTGGGTTGATCCTTCTCAGTTTTTGACGAAATGGTTTAACATTTGGCTTTAAAGGAACCTTATGTTGTATGATTCCTGTATCATAAGTTCTTAGTTCTTCATAAGACCATGCAAAGACATCTACATGCTCTTTTAACAGTTTGATATATCTATTTCTTTGTTCAGCTGTCAATGATTTAGAAATTTTGACCATTCTAGGATGTTCAGCTGAACCAATATTGCAGTCTATCACATTCTCTTCTGAAGACTGAACAACAAGCTTTGAGGGTGTATCATCCTTTGTAAATATTCTTTCTAGAGGTACCAAACCTTTAGGAATGAAGTTAATCTTCAATTCGATGGTCTTATGACCTGCTATCTCTTCTGCAGCAATTTCATCCAGCTGTTCTTCTTCATCATCCTCATCCTGATCAATTATGGAATTTGAATACTCATTTGTAAGTTCAATGAACCTTTTGATCTCAGTATCATCTTCAAACACTCTCCACTTTTTTACATTATCAGGTACAGAAGGTCTGTACCTTAGTTCAATTGGATATTTCAGCTGAGTGGTTTTAGGGATTCTGAAGTGTGTGGCAGCTAAAGCCAATGAATCTGCTGTTTGATTATAATCCCTTGGAATGTAAGTAATATTAAAAGCTACAAAATATTTTTCAAGCATGTCCCATACCTCATTCCGATAAAGCTTCAACAGACCCTGCTTCACTTGATAGTTGTTCTTCACCTGCTGAACAACTAGTTCGGAGTCGCCAAATGCAGCAATCTACTGAATGCCCAAATCTTTTGCAGCTTTTAATCCTAGTAGCAAAGCCTCATACTCAGCAATATTGTTTGTAGTAACAAATTCCAACTTGTACATGAGCCTCACTATTTCTCCAGCTCCAGCACCCTCTTTGCATGAGGATCCATGAAGAACTCCAACTCCAGCACCCTCTTTGCATGAGGATCCATCAAAATACAATTTCCACAGTGCATTTTCTTCCTGTCTGCTGTGTTTTATTGGTTGTTCCTTTTCCACTTGTAACAGACCAGCAGAATTACCTTCCTCACTGAAATGTAGCATGCATGTACCAAGATCTTTATCAACAGAGTACAGTGGGTGATTAGTGGGATTCTTGTCATCTGTCACTATGTAAGCAAACTGCAGCTCTCTGTACAGTCTTCTAGTTTCTCCACCAAACACAGGAATGGTGGCATATGAAAGGTCCATTTGTAAGGTTCCTCCAACCTTTTTAACCCATGACCTAGATAGAAGTAAACCAAATTTCGGTGTTATATCAGCTACCACAACATCCATTATCACACTTTTCATGGGCAACTGAGCTAGGCTGACAACCATGTCCTTTATTACTCCAAGACACTTCACTGCTCGGGAATCAAAGGCATATAGGTCATGGTAAGGTTTAGTGATACTCAGGCCCAAAGCTTCCATAACAGCCTTTGGCATCAAATTGTGCGATGCTCCTGAATCTAAAAGGCAATTATGAATCATTTGCTCATGGACTGTCAAGGTGACATAGAAAGGAGGTGAAGCACCAGCCTCATTTTCAGTTTTTTCAGCTAGGGCTGATCCAATAAAGATTCTAGGGTTTTCTTCCTGCAGATTAACTGTGTCTAAAACAGGCTGATTGCTTGCTGAATTCATCACTTTCAAGATTGTTTGTTCATATGAAGGGTTCTTTATTAACTCAGTTAAAGGTACAGGAATATTTAACTTCCCTAATTCATTCTCCAAACTGAAATTCTAAACATATTTGTTTACCTCTTCCACCTCTGGAGTCTTCCTCGATTTTTCTGCAACTTGTCTTTTTTCTGGCACAGGGTCAGTTGTTTGTTTAGTAGGGACAATCTCAGCAGGGACAGCTGCTTTCTTCTTTGGGGCTTGCACCACCTGCTTTGGGCCTGATCTAAGATTTATAATCTTCTTGGGTCCATTCTGATGAACAGCAGCAATTACAACAGTCTTTTCTAACTCCAGGTCATCCTCAGCTTCAAACATGTCTGCATCATAATATTCTACATTCAAAAATTCTTCTTCAGTAACAAAACCTCCAGAGAATCCATCTCCAAACTGATTCATATCCTGATCATTCTCAGTCTCTTCAAAAAGTAGCCGTTCATCAACTTCTTCTTCATCAGCTACATTGTTCTGAAGAGGTGGGGGCACTTTTTGATCTTCATTTTCTCTCCTTTCTCACCGGATATCATTGTTCCTGCATTCTCTTGGTATGAATCTAGGAGCAAATTGCCTTCTGAACCGATTCTGGTTATTTGGATTTCGTCCAGCTTCTAGAGCAGCTTTGCCAGAATTCTTTTCAAGTTCTAATTTATTCAATTTTGCAGTGAGAATCTTCACTAATTTAGCCATTTCATCAATCTTGGTTTCAGCAATATGAGGAGCAGAGCTTCCTCAAGTTGCTTCCTTCTTTCCTTTTTTATCATAAAACTGCTGAGATGTTTCTTTCTTAAGTCTGTTTGAAGCCAATAAATTGGACTCAACCTCCAATGCTGCATCTTGCATGTTCAGCAAGGTGACAGGTCTCCTTTCTCTCAATAATAGAGAAAATTCATGGTCAAATGCATTGGCATAGGTGAGTTTAGCTGATGTTTCAGTAGGATTAATTTCAGCTGGAATCCTACTATACATTTTGTTAAACCTTTTAGAAAAATCTGCAATAGTCTCCTCTTTTTTTCTTCTGAGAGCTCCAAACTCAGTTATATAGTAGGTGTGATATTTTGTGTCTCCCCATTGCCTCATGAAGAGATCCCGGAGCTCTTTAATTATAGTGATGGAGTTGGCAGGAAACTCTCTGAACCATTTCCTTACATCCCCATCAAGGCTCTGAACAAATACCCTCATCCATACATCTTTGATCTCAATGTTTTGATTGTCAACGTAACTTAGGAAAGCCTCCCAATGTTCTTCAGCAGTGGTTTCTCCCTGTCCATTGAACCTAGGCATATACTTCTGGTAATCACCTCCAGGCAATGCATGTAAAGGATGAGGTAATACTAATGGTGCATACCTAGCTGCAACCATCCGGTCCATCATATCTATGGGATGGTTTTGGGCTGCCATCTTTGGACTGACTGGTTTTGAAGAAGAAGCTTGACTAGAAACTGATTTAAAAGAACTTTTACGTAATTTCAGTTGAAAAAGAGGTATTTTATCAGGAGAGGTAGCTTTGGCTTTTCTAAAGGATTGAGGATTTGTAAAGATTTGAAAAGAGCTATCAGGTATAATAGGATTGATCCAAGGTGAGGTTTCAGCTGAATGTATTGAAGCACCCAACTGGTCAGGGTCACAGAGTGCTGATAAAGATTGAGACCTTCGGATTTTTCTTGTTGTTTTCAATATTTGTTCAGGGTCTGAAACAACCTAAATGTAACGGTGAAGTAGGTCTGCTCCTGGTTCCCACTCCTCTAGAAGCCACTGTGACAACTTTGGTGAAAAATTAGCCTTCAAAAGTGTTGTTTTAAGTCCACCTCTTAAACCAGTAAAATAGATGAGTATCCCAGGGAATATATGTCTTCAACTTTGTCCCCGGCAATGGCGCCAAAGATGTTTGTGCCAGAAATTGTTTCTAAGGCTAGAGAAACAAGCCAACACAATCTCAAATAAAACTTGATAAAACAAAGTAGGTTTTAGGTTTTCTGGAAAGTTTTAGTGGTTGTAAACTTTTGGGGAAAGATGGGGAATACACTCATGAGCAAAGTAATAACTAAATCATAAACAAAAGAAGACAAAGATGCATAATACATTCAACAAGATCCAACAGAACACAGTATTGAAGTTCATTCATAAAATACAAGCATCACCAGCATATAAACATAAACCAGTAATGAGTATATCAATTAAGCAACTAGACAAGCTGAACAATGAAGCCAACACAGAAACTGAAGGGTAAAAGTGTCATATATCTCATAGTTTCATCATCAAATGCATACAAGAGCTTTATACTTAACTCATGAACAAGTCTGCAGACCTCTTGAAGCTATCCCAAAAATAGAACCCTCTCAATGATCTTCTAATCTCTCTAAATAGTGTTTTTTACAAAATCAGTTAGGGATCAAAAACCCTAACTTCCTCAACCTATTCGATGGGAAAAAGTGAAATTTACAATATTACAAAATATACTATTTTCTAAAAATAGTAAAACAACTAACTAACATGTTCCTCAAAAAGAGATAACAAAAAACTAAATCAAAAGCTAACTCATAGCTCTTTTGCTGCCTCAGCCAGCAGAGCAATGCCATCTAATGCTTGAGCTTTCCTCTTAGCTTTCTTCTGCTCCTGCTCCAGGTCAGTTATCTTCTTGGTGAGTTCCTCATTTCTCTGCTGCAATTCCTTGACTGTCTTCTCCAACTCTGAACAGTGCAAATCAGTGGTTCTTTTTCTTTTGACAACCTCTTTAGATACTACAGTCAGCTCATGAAAATGGTCATTAACATCCTGAAGATCTTCTTTAAGTTTTCTGTTGGCCATCATCAGCCCCTCATTGACCTCTTGCATATGTTTCATCTGTTATTTGTATTGCTTAATAATTTTCTGCAAGTTTTCTTTATCTATGTTAACTGACATTCCTGTCATGATCTCTTTTACAAAACTGGGGATCTCAGGTATGTCTGCATCCTTATTTAATAGGTCTGGAATATTAGATTCTTTCAGAATACCTGCTTGCCTAAGTATAAGTTCATCTCCATCTTCCCATTCTTGATCTTCAACAGGAGGTATTTCAGCTTTTTCTTTTTGCTGCTTCTTTATCAGTTCATTTCTTATTTCAAGAAATATGGTAAACAATTCAGACTCGGGCTGCCCTATTTTTCTCTTGCTTTTAATGTTTATTTTACCAATTTCTGGCTCTTCATTTGAGGAAGTATCAGTCAAGACAGTCTCTTGTTTGGAATTCAGTTTTGGATTGAGTAACCTCTTCATATTCCATCTTAGATTATTTGTTGGCCTAGTTATAGGCCTCCAATATGAGGTTACCGTCCTTTTCTTCTTCTTATTAGGTTTGCCTGCTTTGATCTCTGAAGTGAAGAATTCTCTACAGGTTTCAGCATTGACTTCGGCTTTAGCAATTGGCTGCTCCTCTTCCAATAAATATCCCTCATCATCAGACAAAATGGTGATGGGACTTCTCTGTTTGGTTTGAACCTCATCTTCGGGCATCGCAACCTTTTTTACAACAGTAGCTTTAATTTCCTTGGAAACTGCTGCTGGTGTCAACTGCTGCCTAGGCTGCAATTCCTCTTCTGAAAACAATGAATACCTGCCTGTAGTGTCACTTGAAAACACTTTGAGTTTACTGTCAACCTCCACATGCTCTGCTGCCTTCTCAACTTTGACATCTTCCTTGTCTTCAGGTTTAGCTTTCTGACTTAATTTTCTCATCATTACCTTCCCTTTGTCTGCTTGCCTCTTAGGCTGCTGATCTTCTTGTTTGACCTGAAAACCTGACCAGAAAAGAAAAAAGTCCCAAGTTTTACCTTCATGCTGCAAAGCTGTGCTAATAATCAACTTAATTAGCCCATGATGAAAGATGGACTGAGAAGAATGGTCCATATGCCCTTTGACCCTGCTAGCCATTTTCTGTAAGCTTTTGAATAAGAAAAATGGAAGGTTCATCTTGGACACCCCCACCATATGTTGCAGAAATCTAAAGTGATACTTAAATACATAAGCATACATGCCCTCGCAAGTAATATAACTCTGCAAAATTCTGATTGGTTCAACCCATTCCTTTCTGAAATTTTGAATAAGGATGCCCTTACTCCAGTTTGGGGTGACATTTGGCAATAGGTATCTCTGAGGATCAAAGGTAAAGGGCAATTTCTTAAACCATAGTTCACCTTCATTCTTAATCCCTGTAGCTTCTGCAATTAGCTCTACTGTCAGCCTGAACTTAAGAGTATCAAAGGTCACCATGTCATCTTTAAAGCATTAAGCAAACTTACAAGAAACTTCAGTATTATACCCATCTATCCTCTTGAAAAAATCCATCCAACCAGCCTGTTGAAATAATTCAGCACAGCCAAGGAATTTTTCAATCCAACCTACATCAGTAGGTTCTGCTCTATTCACCTTACCACTCTTACCACTCTTACCCATTTTTTCTTCAAAAACTGGAAACTGTATGAATTTAGGGTTCAGTAGATGATCTAGGAACTGATTTTCTGTTTCTCGAGCCTCTTAATTTTCAATGAACAACTCCCTACAACCTTCTTGACTAATCTATTTGTTTTTAGAAGAAAAATAAATTTCCCCACCAGGTGGAATGATTTAGATCACCTAGGATTCAATGTTCTTCATTAGGCCTGTGAGTGAAATTTAAACATCAATAAGACTGTCATGAAATAACTGACCACTGACCATCTCCAAAATGCATAATAAACCACAGTGTCTGAATGCTTTAGGTCATAGGCTGCTCAAAATCCTTATTGCAATGTTAAGGAAACTAGGTATCATGTACATTATTCATTCAAATATGAGACTCTCCTTGAACTATGAAAAGGGAACCTTGTGTTGAAAAGACAAGGATGACAATCTCCTACTCTGTTCATCTCCTATTTCAATTTTGACTTCAAAACCGAACTGATCATCTTTTTATCATGTAGTAAAAAATAGGTCTTCAGGCTATCTAGGTCTTCATATTGTTTTAAATGTCCAGTTCCTTCATCACAAGTTACACCAGCAGCAGTCTTAAGTTTAAACATCGTAACATGCATAGTTTCTTATCTCATCGAACCTTCCAACTTTGACATGATTATATTCACTTGAAAAACTAATACTTTTCAATATTTACTCACCCAGACTTCTAATCCTCTTTTCTCCTCGACGGGTATGTTGATAAGAGCATATATTAATGTTTAGTTTAAGAAATTTTGCTAAAGCGGGCTTCAGCAGAAAAACCCCAAATTAATAGACATTTCTGGGAGACCGCGGAATACCTCTTTAATGCTCCACTATAGTTGTTTTAAACCAGACTTTGAGCTGTTTAATGGCTAAATAGGCATCCTCCTGTGATTGATTTGATTACAGGTGTTAGAATAAAGAAGCCCTAGTCTCCGGGTGACCTCCAAAAACCTCAACCGAGCTCTAAAACATCATTTACGAGCTTTTGGCCTTAAACACCGCTGCACTACAAGTTTTCAGCTTCAAAATAGAGATATGGATTAACTGACTTCTCAACAAAGTCGGTTTAAACGACCAACTGTCACGCTGAACTGCATTTGGAGCAATGATGACCACGATTTTCCTCATGACCTGAAACCACCTATTCTTATGACAATTCCTGATTTCACACATAGCAAACACCTCACAGCATGTGATTAGTCACTCACCATTTGAAATCACGCCAAAATTTTGCTAAAAAACCAGAAAAATTGAAGGTCGTGATATTCTTGTAGCACGCCTTCATTATTTTTTCCCCTTTGCGCTACAAGAATAATATTGACGCTATTTTATTGCTGTTTTACAGCTTTTAGGCATTTTGCATGAATTTTAAAAGTTTTTTGAGTAATGAATATGCTCAAAATATGCTTTTTGAATCCATCATTTGATATAATGACTTTAAAAAAAGCCCTTCAAAATGTAAAAGATCAAAAAGTAAAGTGAAAATATAAAAGCCAAGCTCAAAATTTCACCTGACAACCAAAAATTCTCCTAAAAGAAGCAAATAATCAAACTTAAAGCAAAAGATTAACTTGAAATAAAATGCAAATCAAACAAAATTTGAAGAAACAAATCACTGACTTAACACAACCAACAAATTTTGAAGAAGTAGTGAAGAAAAAACATTGGGTTCAGGCCATGAATGATGAAATTGAGGCCATTGAAAGGAACAAAACATGGGATATTGGTGATATTCTAGCAAACCAAACCAACATTGGTGTGAAGTGGGTTTACTAAACAAAAATAAATGAGAAAAGAAAGGTGGAGATGCATAAGGAAAGACTTGTTGCCAAAGGATTTGTTCAACAACCAAGAGTTGAGTATAGTGAACATGTTTCTCTAATAGAAAGTTTAGATACCATTATAGTTTTGTTATCCATTGCAACCCAACACATGTGGCCAATATACAAAATGGATGTGAAGTCATCCTTCTTAAATGGATTATTGGACGAAGAGGTGTAAATGGATCAGCCACCAAGATTTGAAGTAAAAATCCAAGAACACAAAGTGTACCAGATGTATAAGGAATTGTATAGTCTGAATCAAGCCCCAAGATCATGGTACAATAGAATCAACTATTGCTTTATCAATAATGGATTCAGTAGGAGCAATAATTATCCAACTCTCTACATAAAAAATTCAACAAGGTAAAATTATGAGTGTTTGTCTATATGTCGATGACATGATTTATATTGGAAATTCGCAGTAAAATAATTCAAATCAGTCACAAAAATTGATTTGAGATGGCAGACTTTGTACTTATGAAGTAATTTTTAGGCATATAAATTGAGCAGTCTACTCAAGGAATTTTTATATCTCAACATAAGTATGCTACATACATCTTAAAGAGGTTTAGAATGGACAAATGCAAATTATTAGATACACCCATATCCACAAGCACAAAATTGATCAAGCGAGATGAAGTACCGACAACAAATTCAAATTTGTATAAGAGGCTTGTAGGTAGCCTATTTTATCTTACTGCAATTAGACTGGATTTAATGTATGAAGTTGGATTTATTTTCATCTTTTTGGAGTCCCCAAAAGGCTCTCACTAGAAAGTTGGGAAAATAATTATGAGATGTGTTTAAGATACAATTGGTTGTGGTTTGTGGTACACAATTTTTGGATACAACAACCTCACTCAATACACAAACAGTGACTTTGTAGGAAATGTTGATGATAGAAAAAGAACTTCAAGAGATGCTTTTCTTTTAGGAACAACTTTGATATCATGGGCATACAAGAAACAACCCATTCTCACAATTTCATATACATAAGAAAAATATTTAGCAGCAACTATAATAACATTCCATGTAGCATGGATAAGACAAATTTTGCCAATGATATTTCACATCTGGAAAAGGAGCCAACTCCTATTTTCTATGATAACAATTAAGATATTGCACTATCCAAAAATTATGTATTCCATAGGAAAATTAGGAACATTAACACTTAACCACTTCATACGTGAGCTTGTCAACAATGGAGACATCACACTACACTTTTGTGTCTCAAGGGATCAACTAGAAGATATCTTCACTAAACCATTGGGAAGAGTCATCGTTGAATTTCAGATACAACACTTAGGTATTGCCAATGCTAAATATTGTAACAATTAAGATTAATGGGGATTGTTGAAGTGTAACCTCTCATGTTCCAGTTATCTAGGAGAAATCCTTTGTATTTATCATTTAGTTAAATAGTAGTGTTTAACTAAGTAATAATTGGTTAAGCCTTTTCTATATTTAGCAAGTTGATTACAAATCAGTTTATGTTTTAGGTCCACCTAACTATAATTGTAATCCTTTGTATTCTAAGATTAATGGAGAAGGCACCATGAGAATGCTCCATAGTTATGCTATGTCCAATATTTCCTTTGCTTATGAAATTTAACATGCCCACCACTGGATCTAGAAAGAAACCAAGGGTGAGGAAAGTAATTGAAAAACTATATGCACATTCAACCCCACCCTCATTGGAATGCCATCACATGGTGCTATTAATTATTGCACATGATCTAGGAACTAGGAATCAAAATCATCAAAGAATTATTAACAAAATACTCACGAATTGGAAATAACTGGAATACCAAATAGGTTTCCTCTCTATATATTATATAAACAATAAAGGATTACAAATTCCATGCATAGCAATAGCTTAACTCCATGAAGAATTCGAATACCTAAGGGACAATTCGAATTCAGTGAGTGAGTCTAGCTTAACTGACTCTTTGCCATGCAATCTCACTCAGTTGACCACTTGACCAAAACCCTAATTGACTCACCAAACCCTAAATAAAGTTGGAGTGCAATAAATGACTGAATCTCAACTAAAGGAGATCAAACACATGTCATAGCAATCCAATCATCAAGTGCTAGTACTGCATGACTCCAATAAACCCTGATGAGGTTAACTGAAGCTGAACTGACCATCAAAAGTTGGTGAAGGCGCCTTGTTCACTCCAGTTCATTAAAATAATATTAAATAATCATTAAATAATATATTTAATGCATGGAGGCGCCTTAACTGACTGTAACTGGTTGGTTGAACTGAAAGTAACCCCCAGTTAGCAATTAGGTGCATGAATGTCACACAGATCACCCCTGGAGTGCTCCAGTTATCCTCCTTGACTGTAGGAAAGGCTAAGTTAGCCTCCTTGACTTTAGGTAGGCATGGGAGTGACTGAGGTGATGGTAGTTAATGCTCCACTGATGTCAATTAAACTTAGGATAGTGGTTTAACTAGGCCAATTTGACCGAAGGAGTGAGTATGAAGGTAAATGTCTCCAATAGGTGCATCTATATGGGGTGTTGCATTTCCATTATATCAGTGGGATATTAAATTTTACCATGTAATTGTAGGTGTTGGAGAACAATGGAAATATCAATTATGTCACTCCTCCGTGTCACCTTCACAACAAAGAAAGTGTTAGCACTATGTTTGCAACTGTTGAGTTATGGGATTGGAAGAATTCGAAAAGGGTCATGTTCAATGAAGAATTATACAAACACCCCTCATGTAATCCAATCAAAAGTTTCTGTCAATTAAGGCCATTATATGGAGAAGAGACCTCGATCTACGGTGGTGGATCTTTTCAAATATCAAGACATGTAGCAGCAAGAATGAGATAAAGAGCCGTTGTATATCAATGATCCAGATTCACAACAGAGAAAATCAACGATGGAGCATTGTTCCACAGGCCGAAATATGAGAGGAAATATTTAAGTTTGGTATTCGTGAATCCTATTAAAGGGGAAAAGCAATGAAAGGCCGAGATCAAGGCGAAGCCCAATTGACGGCCTAAGGCAATTTCACTAGGAAAATGTGCACAGAAGAAGGATATTTTCTGAATCATGAAATAGATTAAAGGACGGAGATATCTGACGGCAGAGATAAGTATGAGTATATCCACAGCCATAGATGATTTCGTGGTCCGAACTAGCACGGATAAAGTCGCGACTCCAAATCGCGAAAAGTGGTATTAGTTGCAAAGATCAATGGTCACAACGAAGGGTCGGGATTGATTAACAGACGTAAAGGATTTCATGACTTGAAAGTGCTCGCTCGATTAGAAAAGGGAATATTGAACAAATGTTAAGGTGCACATGATCGGGTGGTCCCAATGAAGGCATGTTGCAGATCGTGGATTTGTATTAGTTTCGCTGAGAAAAGTTGTGCAGACATTAACCTTGGGTCCTGATATTGAAATCTCGCACATAGGAGGTTGAGGTTTGGAGAGGAAGTTGATTTACAGTGCATATAACAGGAGAATCCCGATGACCAAAGGTCATAAGGGATCGCAAAAGAGATCTATGTGGAGCTAGAGGATTCGTTGTTTCGGGTATCGAGATCAACAAACTGCCTGACTACATGAGGAACGCCAGCAGGGACAGAATATCCCAGTGAACCTGGTACAGAGAGGATAGCCTCACATATGAACTGACAAATAATTATGCCCCTCGACTCCATTTATGATAGGCCTGGGGAGAATATCATTTCAAATGTCACCAGCCTTCCCAGCTCCACAAGCCTGGCACGTGGGTTGTGTAGAAAAAACAGCAGGGAAGCACGAAGTTCAGGTTTTTTTAAGTGACGAATCTGGCCTCTACATGAAGCAAAGAGACACAACGAGCTGAATCCACTCAAGCACCAGCATCACTATAAGTGAAAGAGCAAGAAAGGTCAAATACAAATGCCTTAAACCAGTTGGACATCCACGTGGGAAAGCGCTTAAAGTATTATCCATGGCCGATAAGATAACTAAACATCAAAGGAGACTGCTTGAATGGATTTTCCATGAGAGGAGAAGATCCTCACCCAGGTGTCACCCATGCTATTGTTGTGATGACCGATATTCAAGTGTACAACCATCTCTAGGTCGATCCGACTCGCCCTATATTATGCCACCTTTCGAAGCTATTGAAGCATAGAAACGGGTGGGCAGTGAAAGATAGACCAGAAAGGTTGAATTATGTGAAGTTTTGAGTTGTCTTGCAGACAAAAATGACTGTGTGGTTTGAGAAGCTAGTTTTTCAGGGGTTACTGATGGTTGGTGAACATAATCTTCGTCATCCTGGTTATCTACACCAGGAAATCGCCAACCACCGAGGCACAGATGTTAAGCACTTAGAGAGAATCACTTGCTTCTAAATGGCCCTACCCTCGGTTGCGCCATGCGTGGGTTTTTACATCCTAGGGATGTCCCTCCAACACCTCCAGTTGTAGTCACAGCTTCCAAAGTCCCAACACACAATAGTGGCTAAGATGTTGGAGCAAATGCTCAGTCTGGGACAGTAGAGGTACAAAGCCTTCATCACCACCCCTATAATCTCCACTTAACAACTTTACCAGGGGCGAGGAGGAGGTCAAACCCACACCCAGCTACGTGACCTGCAAGAGAACCCTCCTCATTGGAGGTAGAGAGCTGTACAAGAATGATAAGCCACTCCAGAGGCTTATCATCATCAAATGCATGGCCACCCTTTTTCCAGTCCCCTCCTATAACATTGTTACCAGATGAAAAAGGAGCTGGGAAAATGGTTGGGCACCAAAATATGGGTTTTATTGTCAGCCTTTGAGAACCACTATTTGAAAGAGGCAAGCCGGTCAAAGGAAGTAGAAAGACATGTCAGGAGCAGTCCAAGTCAGCAACAAAATACCAGCGAGCGATATAATGATCGTTTTCTTACCAAGTTACCTGAAGAAAGAAAGATCTTCGCTGTCAATCTAATTACCATGCCCGGCATCTCCATAATGTCTATTAATATTTGTAAACTGTGGCGATAGTACCACACTATAAACTGTTTGTGTCTGATTGTGTCTAAAAACAATTTCCAGGTTTTGTTTTGGGGATTAGCCTCAGGTCTAAGATAGTATAAATATACTCCCGGTAGAGGGAGATAATGATGGGTTGGGAAACTTTCAAGGGCCGAGGATCTCCATTGTAATTTGTTTCTGGCTTTTGTGATATGAACAAAATTGCAGAGGAATGATAATTCTTCATGGGAGAGATTCATGTGTTGTATTTTTTTTCAATATGTAACTTCCTTACATGAATGTTTATCCTATTTTCATTCCAGTTTTTCATTTTATTTCATGTTTGGACAGTAGTGTATAAGGGCCAAAATTCATCCTGTATGCTCTCGGCCCTTTGTTTCGAACATTTTTAAACAGTTTATTCTAAATTCATGCAGAATTCATCTTGTAAATGCTCTGCGTGATGGACTGTTTCCTCTCATCCACTAGTCACCCGCTAAATATCTCTTGATTGAAAGATGGGCGGCTACCTTGCCTTTATCTGTAAATTTCCACAATTCTTTACCTCCTGCAATATGTTCCATACTAGGACTATTGAATCCATTGCCCAATGGTCCTCCTCTCTGATCATCCCACCTACACCTTATAACAACATACCTTCCCCATTCAGGAATCTGACCTCCTAACCATTCTCGATTGAATATCTTGCGTAAGAAAATTTGGTAAGTAAACGAGAGATTCCTCTCTGACTTTGTTGGGCTAGAAGCGCAGTCTAAAGCGGTTCTGCTATTACCTGGGAGCGAGCCTTCCACCAACCTTTGGTTCAATCCTGGTGCTAATAGAAAGAAATTGATTTATTTTCACCTCCTTATGAGGGGTCGTCTGCTGTGACAAATTAAGGAGTAACATTAGTTACTAGTCGAGCATAAAGAGATAGACTTGGTTCTTGGATTTTGGTGGTATGTGTGCATGGATTTGTGGTACATGGTTTCTCATATCAAAACCCTTTACATGTATCTTAATATATGTTGTAGGGTGTGTGATAGACAACTCTTTCTATATATATATCATTGTATTGTTGGAATTGTAGTACATGGTTTGTGAAATGAAACTTCTTTCCACATATTTCATTATATTATATAATGTAGGGTGTGTGAGAGATAACTATTCTTATACATGTCTTATTATATGGTTGTATTGTGCATAAGAGAAGTTATTTTTCTCATTATGTAGTTGCATTTTGCATGAGACGTTATTTTAATGTACTACAATGTAATATTTTTTTTTATTTGATATATCAAATGATATATATGGTTAATTATATGGATATATCGTGTGTAAGAGAGAACTAATTTGTATATATTACATTGTAAAATCGAGGGGATGAAGGATGTAGGAATTGGAGGTTTTAGTATTTGTCCTGTGATTGGTTAGGGTTTTGCAGGGACTATAGTGCAAGGGATTCTAGGAGAGCGTTAGCATTTGGCCTAGATATGGTTGGATCTCAAGGCCAATTTTGGGTGGAAGATGACATGAAGTGGTTTCACAAGGATTCCTAAATTCTAATGAAGAGTACAAGAATATGCTTCAGGAGGTTGAATCTAACCGTCGGGGTCAATATGTGGAATCTAGAGTTCCTAAGGGACTTCCAGTTCTAGGGGGTTCTAGTCAGTTGGATATCCCTTCTTTGAGATGGATTTCATCTTCCATTCCCAAGTCCTAGAATGCAATTTTTCCTTCACTGGTTGGGAAGGATTTGAGGTCTAGAGAAGATTTTTGGAATTCTTCTAGTCAAGGTGTGAAAGGAAATAAGTCAAATCCTATTGAAGTGAAAGCTAAACTAAAAAGGGATGAGAAAGCTTGCAGGGTTAGCAAGTGAAATAAATTTCCCATGGTTTCAAGTAAGGGAGTTCACATGGATAGGGTACTAAGTCTATCACTGATGGATTTGGTAGGAGATTTTTATTTTTTTTCTCTGAGCCATAAAGAAATACTATAATTTATTTATGATAATTGATCCCCTTCTCGATTACAGTCATAGGGAGAGTATGTTGATGAACTAGTGGTTTTAATTTTACTTTCTTACTAGTGATGATGTCAATAACATTTTGGAAAAATGTTGGGTTGTGGGAAAGGGTTCTTGGATGTTGAAGAGATGGAATTCCGATTTCAACCCCTATAAGAAGATATTTCCCAAAAGGCATGTCTAGATGCTCATTATAAGTCTTCCTATTGAATTGTCGACCAAGAATATTATCATGGACTTCACCAACTTAGTGGGTCGTTTTGATTATTTTGATGAATCTTCATTACCTTAGGTGGACAAAAGGATTTCTAGGGTTTTGGTGGAGATGGATTTATTCATTGTTTTGTTGATATAAGTGGAAATATTATAGGGAGATAACATTATTTCTCAATGGCTTGATTTTTGGTGTATCCCTTTTAGGTGCCATATTTTTCATACTACTATACATCTTAAACGAAAATACCCAAATACTAATCCTAGAGGTGGTTAATGGGATATCGAGGAGGAGGTTCTATCTAATAATGTTTCTCTAGTTTTAAAAATGGACACTCTCCAACTGTGTGAAGAGAGGATACAAGAAATATATACAGAGAAGGATTTATTGGTGTTTAAAGGTGACAAATTCTCAGGTAAGTTGAAGCACTTTTTCCTTCTTTCTTTGATTCCCTATACTTTTAGGATATTGAATTCTTGGATAGGGTTGAATGTCGACATTTTAAGAAATATCAACATGTTTTGGGGACATCCCATCTTGAATCTCCCTTGTATTCTTTGGAATTGGGTTAGGAACCTGTTGTGGTTGGTGAGAAGTTTATATTGGCTGTGGAGGGTGGGCGGTTTGGGGTTATCATAGATACTTTGGTAGTTTTTGTTGGGTTTTAGGGGTTTAATATTACTCATATTTCTCCCTAATTTGTTATGAGGATATAGGTTTGGGGGACTCCCTGATTTTGTTTCCATGTGAAGCTGGACCTGATACTATTCTCATGGGAGATGTTGGTGGGATCAACAATATTATTAATACCTAAATTCTTACTTACAAGGAGGTCATGTTGAAGACTAATTTAGAGGTGTTTAAGGCTCATACCCCTAAGAAAATGATATTTTGAATTATGGTTTGTTGGCAACACATAATTTTACTATTCGTAAGAAGCAATCAAAGTTGAAGAAGAGATTTTTTATGGTGGGTTCACTTCTGTCAATGGGATTATCTCTTAGATTTTTTCCTTTGACCTAGGTGATCATGCCTCAAATTTAGTTGGTAGAGATGGTGCAGTCCCATCTTCCTCTTGGTCCATTAGAGAAAATGAGCTTAGGAAGAGCATTTCTTAATTAAATTTATGTCCCTAAATGTTAGGGGGGTCGGGGATAGCCTTTACGTTGCATTCCCTAAGGATTTTCATGGATATTGAACAACTAGATATTGTTCCACTTCAATAAATTATGTTGAGGGCTCTAATGTTTGGGAAAAATTCTTGAAACTTATCCTCGACTGGCAATGTTGCACTGTTGATGGTCTTGGATGTTCGAGTGGTTTATTGTCTTCTTGGAATCCCTAGGTAGCTCATTTTTCTACTTACTTCACCTATGTTGGTATTCTATTGGAGGATCATATCAAGGTGTTGGATAGGATCTTAAAAAATTAATTTCTACAAACCTTTCTTAGAGTGTTATTATTTTTAGAGTGATGTGGTAGATTCTGAAATTTTGGATGACCCTTCATTGATCTTGGGATGGGACCTTAACCTCGTTATGTCAACAGGAGAGGTTTGGGGTCCTTCTTCTAGGTTGGACCCATTGTATGGTTATTTTAGATGCATTTTTTAATTTTACAACCTTCTATATGTCGTTTTGAATTCTATTATTCCCATTTGGAAGAATGTGAGCGTGTGGGTTGATGGGATAGCTAAGCTCCTAGCTTGTTTTCTCTTAGCAGATTCTCTTAGTGATAATATTGGAAGATTCAAATATTACATGGTAAATGTACATATCTTGAATAATATGCTCATTTTTTTAAAGTTAGATGGTGTTTTTAGATAAGATTCACTACACATTCAAATTTAATCATGGATGGCTAAATTTCTAGGATTTCACTGTGATGATCAAGAAAAAATGGAATTATTTGTTCCTTACTAATGAGGAATCTTTTATGCAATGACTAACCTTTAAATTCAAATATATTAGAATCCACATTATACTTCAGGAAAAGTTACATAAGAAGGCCATGAAAGTTGAACTTATCAATATTGAATCCGATATTAATAATATATATGTGAAGAACTGCAATGGTGGTTTCACTATGGATGAGCAGTCATGACTATTGTCTTTAGAATATCATAAGGAAAAAATGCCATTGATGGAGGAAGAAACGTGGCTTCTTAAAATATGGTATTTATGGTTGAAACAAGGTGATTAACTAAAAATTATTCCATAAGTTTGGTGATCAATTAAGGATACATAATTCCATTTGGGAAATCAAAGATCAGTAGTAAGTTATTGTATTTGCTCAAAAGGATTTGGAACAAGTTGTTGATATTTTTTCAGGGTAGGGATACTAATCACATCAGGGAGTAGTTTCAGGTGATCCAACATTATCCATTGATATATTCAAAAGCTAGAGAACGGGGTATTTGTGGGCCTTTATCATTGAAATAAATTGAAGATATTTAAAAAAAAATGCTAAGTCCAAGAGCTCTGAACCTTATGGGTTCACTCTAGATTTTTTTCTTGAATTTTTTAATATGGTTGGGCTTGATTTATTGAAGTTATTGAAGAGTATAGACTCTTGGTAAATATGTTGGGTGCATTGAATGCAATATTCATAGCATAATTCCCAAATCCAATGGGCCTAATTCATTCAGTGAATTTAGGCCCATATCATGGTGTAATTTGGTTTATAAAACTATTGCCAAAACTATTTCCAGTAGGATAAACCCCTTTCTGGCTTCCTATGTGTCTTTGGAGCAATTTGATATTCTTAAGAATAGTTTTTTTTTTATGCCATTAGGGTGGCATAGGAAAGTCTATCCTCTATAAAATAAAAAAAAGTTGCAGACATTGATCTTGAAGATGGATCTAGTGAAGGATTACAATAAGGTTTATTGGACTTTTCTTTGATTGGATCTCCTTTATATTGGACTAATGGTGGAGGTTACATATTGGATCATGGGATGTGTTATTTCGACAAACTTCTTTATTTTGGTAAACGACTCTCCATCAAGTTTTTTCAACAGTTAAAGGGGCTTGAGATAGGATTTCCCTTTGTCTTCTTTACTCTTTATGCATGTTGTTGAAGGTATTATTAGGAAAACTAGAAGAGATGGATGACTCAAAGGTATTAAAGTGTCAAATGCTCATATAATAAAAAATTTACTATTTGTAGTTGATGTTATTCTCTTTGGAGATGGTACTTTTGAGATCGTTGAGATCGTACAATAATTAGCCATGGATCTAACCATGGAGCTAATTATTGTAGTTGAGATCGTTTTCTCATCACAAATGATATCAAATATACAAGTGCAATAATTGGAATTGATAAATTCACATGTTCAAGAAGAAGATTTGGAAAAATCCTTGTGAAACAAGTTGTAGACTCTATATGAGGAAAATCCCCTTGGTAATAAGATATTTTTGAGGAGTTATACAATCCAAATATGAAGAAAGAGGATAATAAGTTTTACATTTTAATGCTTTTATCTCTTATTTTGAACCTAATGGAAGCAAAGTGAGTGAAGAGCATAAATGTATAATCTTATTGAGTAATATCGCATATTCATGGGAGAGTTTCATAGTAGTTATAAGTGGGGCTTGAATAGATAATCAACTCAATTTTAGTGATATTGTGTCCTAACCTTACCAGAAGAGACAAGGGGAAGGAGCGTTAAATTTACCCATGGAACTGAAGTCTTGTTCTCATAAAATGGTTCTAAAGAGTGGAAAGATGAAAGCTTCCAAAGAATGTCAAATTGAGTATATTGGCATGCCTTTAAAAGGTGAGGAAGAAGTTACAAACATTTACCTAACTTCCTCATGTTATTATGTTGTTATTAAGGAATATTATTATCTTGTGGACTAGGGTTCCTTTGGGTCATATGGCATTCCATAGAGAATGGTTTCTAGACTATGAGAAAGGTGATATAGGTAAGGTGTTCTTGGGTGATAATTTTAGCTACAACATTGTAGATTTTGGATCAGTAAAGATCAAGTTTAGGGATGGAAAATAATGGATTATACCTAAGGAAAGGCTTGTTCCTAGCCTCAAGTAGACTCTCATCTTAGTAAGTCAAATAGTTAATGTAGGAATTGGTTTAATATTCATACGAAGATCATGCAAATTTGTGTGTGGTGACATGAGTTTGGTAAAGGGACAAGGATTGGTAAACTATATAAATTGCATGGTATTACTTACTTAAGTAGGAGTGGAAATGTTTCTTTTATGGAGGTACTAAAAAAATATCCTAGGGGATAAAGTTCATGTTCACCAAGACTTATACAATAGTAAAATTGGTCAAGCATATTGGTGGGTGTGGGATTCAAATACTAAGAAACAAGAAGTTTATTAGATGCTTCAATGAGGGTATGAATGAATATTTAGAATTCTCTAAGAAATTGTCTTGAGTTTGTACTTAATTTGACCCTTGTGTTCTCATACCCCAACTTGGGGTCAATATATACAAGTGATACATATATCTAGAAGAAAAATAACTCCTACATGGTTTCCATATGCACAACTTCATAAAGATAAGTATTTTTTGAATGTTTTGTATAAATATGATGTATTTTTTCTATGTTTATATTGTTTCTATATTAAAAATGACGAATGTTAGGAAGTATGGATGCTAGTCACATGCATACTTAGTAGTAGACATGTTAGTCACCATGCTTCTTTATATTAATTTCCATATGCATGGTCTAGGCTATTGTTGGATATAACTGGTATCAAAACCATTGATTCACTTGGACTTCGATATATTTAAATTTATTGTTTCTATAAGAGGAGATACACATAGATCAACGGAATATTGGTGGAAATATTAAGGTTTTAGAAGGAAACCTTTGTTTGGATGCATTCCAAAAAAAAAAATAGTCTGTGAAACTTGATGGTAGGGTAGATCCATGTCTAAGGAGTGTATATGAGAACAATTTTTGGAGAAAAACATATGGCATCTACAAGTTCAAAAGTTGAAATTAATGAGTTAATGGGTTGGGATTTAACCCATGGAAGATCAATATGGAACTAGATCTTTAGGTAAGATAATATTTTTTTTACAATATCAACTAGTACCGAGTCATGGAATATCTCTCAATATGATTGGAATAAAATGGACAAGGCTAGGGTCACAATAAAAATAATATTTCTCATATGTTCAAGGCTCGTGAATGTTTAGGATATAGTTTTATAAAAAATCCTTTTGCGACAAGTTTCATACTTTATATCAGGCATAATCCCTAGTTAATAAATAACATATATTTTAGAATAAAATTTTACAACCTCAAGATGAAGGAAGTGGAGAATATGGTTGGACATATTAATGCATTCAACTCATTTGTAAATCAATACAAATACATTTAAATAAAAGAGACTAAGGAGGAGAGGTGCATGATCTTTTTGAGTGTTTTTTCAAATTCATGGGAAAATCTCAGTGTAGTTATAAGTAGGGTTGTTGTTACAGAGAGAAACTTACTATGGATTGGGGGTACCACAATAGACAATATGACACCAGAAATCAATCTCTCCCAATATGCAAGAACAGTAAGAAAACATAACACTTAGGGATATCGAATCGTACCTTATTCCGGATGGTTGAAGTAGATCCCATTTGAGCTTAGATCCCCTTTGATATTTTCCAATGCAATTGCAATTATCATTTTCTCTCAACAACAACAAACAGAGAAACCATGATATATATAAATGTGTTAGAGCTATCCTAGCATATATAATCAACCATGTATAAGAAATTAAATACATCCATGGATTCAATATTCATATTTAAAATGCACATGAATTGGACAGGAAAATATATTTCTATTAATAAATCAGAGATACAATAGTGAAAAACTTTGTCGGCACTTTTGTGAACTGGAGAAACCGAGTCCTCCACCTGGGCCTCCACCACTTCAATCCTCCATCTCTCGATAGCAATATCACAAAGAAAAGGCAAGATTGGGAAGGACACTATGTGCTCCAAGGGACAAAGGGATGAAGACTCAAGTATAAGGAAAGTTGAGGCAACAATGGACTATAGTTTCCTTGCTCTTCCATTTCTCCTCCATCAATGTATCCAAGGGGTTCCTTATATAACACTCCAAAGAGATAATGGAGGGTCGAATCCAAGAGTTCTAATGGCATTTGGAAGGCCAAGAGTCAATTTATTCAAAATCAAATGAGGAAAAATCCAAAAATATTTTCCATTTTGCACACATCCCGGTGTATGCGGGTTTGGGGTCAAAATATGCTTATACACGCGGGCATTACTTTAAAAGTTGCATATATATATAAACAGGGAATTTTTGGGGATGATATTGGAACATCAAAGCATAATATAAGTCCATGGGGTCTAAGGATTCTGTAGAGGGACAGGGAAGGCCATAAATGTGTGATCTACCTAATGTGGTAAAATCAGCTATAACAGATGCCTCCTAATGTGTGAGGTTAGAGGGGTAACATGATGGTCAAAATACATTATAAAATCCATCCCAAAAGTGGAGTAATGAAGACCCAGGTGGAAGAACCATCCACTCATCAGTATGATACAATGATAAATCTCTACATGTGACTGCAAATACATGTAGCAGTCCCAGATACATAAGAGTACAATGGCCATGAATGGGCATGATATACAAAGTGTCATGTGTGGGCATCTCCACATACAATATAGAATGGATCAAGATCTCCATAATGGATGAAGATATCTGATAAACACTGGAAATTCTGGAATCATGATCACGAGAGATGAAATCTCATGAATACTAGAACGATCAAGGAGGTAGCATATATAGAATGCCACAAAGATGGAAGGTCTTCTACACAAACCAATACCAGTACATTTCCTACTATGTGAATAGATGTGTCGAGGTCGAACATAATAGTCCATCATTTGATTACCGGTCATTGATGTATATCATTAACAGATGTGAGATAACTCACCGATAATGAAAATGGGAATCAAGTTAGAGAGTACAATCTAACAAGTGTGAATAGATGTGTTGAGTTAAAACACTTGGAAGAATCCATCGATCAGGGGACAATGATGTATTCCCAAAACTATCGATGGCAAGAGAACCTACCACTAATGACTATAAGTCTCAAGGAACTCAAATGACTCTAGACTCCTATTCCAAAATAAATGATCTGAAGTTGGTGGAATAAAATCCGCTGGAAGGAGCGAATTACGACATCCCCCATCAACCAACACGAGGTACTTAGCAACATTGTATAATGTGGAAGAACTCAATGAAAAAGATGTGCACGAACCAGTAACAATACCAGGAATGGCCGAAATGAAAAGTCAAGATAACTTAGGAATGGCCAACTCAGGCTTCAACTTTCTTCAAACAAGAGAATAAGGCAAATGGTGATTGAAGGTAGGCAGCATGGACTCGATATGCAAACTGGGACATCTCTGTGACACAAGAGGCATCAACAGAGGCTCCATGGGGACTAGAAGCGTAACCAGTCAGTGGAGATAAAATCAGAGTAACGAGTACAACTCCTAAATTCAAACTAATAACCCAACAAACAGATATGATATTCAGTGCATTATTCAAAGGCAACATGACTCGACTGTTGCCAAAGATAACATCTTTTCCCGTCTGACTTTTTATGTTTTTTTATTTTTTGGAATTTTTTAGATATTTTGAAAGTCTTTAAAAAGCATAAAAGTGCTTTATAATACATAGCTAGGAGGAGACGAGTGTCAAGGAAATTTAAGCTAGTTCTAAGTAGTGGAACATACCTATGCTCAATGCACGGAAACATGTGTGGGATAATGACACTCGGGGGAAGGTATCCTCCCGGTAAAGGGGTGATCAAGCTGCAAATGATATATAAAAAGGCTCTTCTTGGCTAGACATGAGACAAGCTCAGGATATATGGCTGATAACTCGAAGTCAGGGAGCCGGCGTAAAGCTCAAGAAGGAAAGCAAAACTCATGAAATGCAATTACAAATTGACATATCCAAGGGAATCCCTATGGGGAAAAGCCAGCATAAAGTTCAAGAGGACTATGAAGCTCTTGCTCAAGGACATGGAGGGACTAAAAAAGGGACTCCCACAACCTAAAGGAGGTATCTCATCATGGTTACCAAATGAGAAATAGGATCTAACTAGGGCACCCATGTATAGGAAAGCTATACCATTCTCACAATATCACTTCTAATAGCATCATGAAGGTTTTGTGATATCGCATAATGGGTTTGAAACTAAGGTCAAGGTGAAATGGTCATAAGGAAATGCATAATGCAAGCAGATATGGAGTCCTAACCTATATGTCAGTTCATACATTATACCTATCATGGGAACGAACGAGTCAAATCCTCGAAGAGTGTGTAAAAAAAATGGACCTTACATGACGACAATATTAGTCCAAAACAACTGGAAACAATAAGTAAAGATTCCAAACTATAAGATATAGGGAGGATTGATCATGATAATTATATTCAAAGGAAACATTGGGGTGGACGATGGGACATAAGAAGGAATGTAAGGTGTAGACCCAACATTCACATATCCACTACCACCCCAATGAGGGTGAACACTAGTGTTAAGATCATGCGAAGGGAGTGAAAATACTCCACAAATGAAGTAGAGGGTGGAATATACCACTCCTGAATATATGAACAAGAGAAGGGGTTGTGGTGCCCCTAAGTCCAACACCAGGGTCTGCACTAGGACCTAGAGAGGGTGACGAGATACCAGTAGTGATATCAAGCATGCCGAATATAAAAGGACCCAAACTCAAGAGAACATAAATATACTCAAGTAATCGCGATCCCAAAATCCAACTAGCGCACAAACAGCACATTCCTAAGAAAATATACGACCAAAATATAAGAAAACCAAGGGGAGGATATGTGAGCTCTCGAATGCAGCAGGTATGCCTCACCTAGGAGAGGCTCGAGACTCCCATACACTACAAGAAGAGGTATGCAATCAATTATAGTGTCCCTCAACTTCAACGCATAAAGAAACTATGTTGTTCGACCCCTATCTAGCTAGGACACCTACAGAATAACCTCTGCAAGTACCCCCTGCGATACCTAGGTAAGGAAACTAAGGTCACCCCAATATAACCAATACTCAAGTGGATAATTGCAGGAAAGATTGACCATATGGGCAGGGTAGCAAAGCCCGAAACTCTCGAAAGAGCCCCCAGATACAAATACGATCCTGGAAATATTTTTGGCACTCACAAAAGTTACCAAGGGCTATCCCAATCAAAATCGTGCATGCTGCCTCATGCTTAACTCCTGTGTAAGAGGAGCCTCCTGAGAAACACTAATTATACCAAGGATTTCTCACTCTCACCCGGACAAACACCTAATTGTTTTTGTTTAGCAGTATTGGAGAATTGACTCACAATGAACTATTCCAAGACTCTAAATACTAATCTTATTGGTGAACCCTATAAAAGAAAAATGTGAATTTCATTTTAATTAAGCGTTGATTTTAGTGGTTGTGATTACTCAAAATGAAATGGTCATGCAACTAATGATATTGTGACTTAGCAGTGAAATAAATGTGCACACCTAACAAATAATGCAAAGTACAATCCTTCCTATATGAGAGCCTAAACACAACTCTCATCTAAGAAATCCAATGCAAGTACCTCCTTAAATCCATATGTGAGATGCAAGTAAGAATGAAACTATTTTGTATTTTCAATATAAAAGAATGAAAATGCAATAAAATTCATTAAACTCCTCAGTCTCTATAGCAAGTATAAAACACAATCCAAGCAAGACACCAAGATAAAAAGACTAATGCACTAATGGAAAAAAAAAAAAAAGAACATAAATGGCTAGAACTAATTTCAAATAAAAAACAATGAAAAACTAGTCTCTAGTCATGAAAGAAGTAGTCAACAAACAACAACAGAACCTAGGAAGACCTAGCCACACTCACAACCCACCCAACAACTTCCCACAGTATCAAACTCAACCAAAAGGGAGGATGTACACAATTGTTCAAAGCACAGTAGCATATGTACATGACTTTTGGCCAAAAACCTACGTATGTACGCGAATTTGAGCCAAAAACCTATGTATACAGAGAAGAAAGTGGTAAAAAGTAGGCCAAGGGTAAAACCAATCTAGGGGAGTGTCAATGGATGAACATACTACTAAATGCAACATAAAAATGGGGAGAAACAGAGAGCAATTCAAGCACATTGTGCCCCCAACCCCAAACAAAAAACAAGGAACTTCCCGGCCAGCAAAGTCACCAATTCTGTTACGAAGAGCAACTTCCTCTGGATTAGGGGTACCACAACAGACAATATAACCCCATAAATTAATCTTTCCCAATATGCAATAACAGTAAGAAAATATAACACTAAGGGATATTGAATCGTATCTTATTCTGGACGGTTGAAGTAGATCCCTGATGAAATTTTCCAATGCAATTGCAATTATCATTTGCTCTCAACAATAGAAAACAAAGAAAGCATGATATATATAAATATGTTAGATCTATCCTAGCATATATAATCAACCATGTATAAGAAATTAAATACATCCATGGATTCAATATTCATATTTAAAATGCACATGAATTGGATAGGAAAAGATATTTCTATTAATAAATCAAAGATACAATAGTGACAAACTTTGTTGGCACTTTTGCGAACTGGAGAAACCGAGTCCTCCACCCAGTCCCCCACCACTTCAATCCTCCATCTCTCGATAGAAATCTCACAAAGCGAACACAAGCTTGGGAAGAACACTGTGTGCTCCAAGGGAAAAAGGGATGCAGACTCAAGTATAAGCAAAAGTGAGGCAACAATGGACTATAGTTTCCTTGCTCTTCCATTTATTCTCCTTCAATGTATCCAAGGGGTTCCTTATATAGCACTCCAAATAGGTAATGGAGGGTCGAATCCAAGCGTTCTCAAGGAATTTTTAAGGCCAAGATTCAAGTTTTTCGGACTCAAATGAGGAAAAATCCAAAAATATTTGTCATTTTGCAAACATACCGATGTACGTGGGATTGAGGTCAAAAGATGCATATACAGGAGGGTATTGCTTTAAAAGTCACGTATATGTATAAACAGGCAATTTTTGGGGATGATCTTGGAACATCAAAGAATAATATAAGTCCATGGGGTCCAAGGAGTCTGCAGAGGGACAAGGAAGTCCATAAATGTGTGATCTACCTTATGTGGTAAAATCAGCTATAACAGTTGCAGAATATAGTCAAATAAAATGTGATAATATTGTGGCCTAACTTCTATAAGAAGATGTACCATATATCCTTATTCCCAAGTCAAACACAAATGAATTCGATTTTATATGAAGTGGGTGGTTCATTACTAGTTACACAAAGGAATTCAATGATTATATGAAGTGGGTGGTTCATGATTAGTCATTAATGTAATTTGATAGAAGAATACAATGAAATATACTAGAAGAAAAATACTAAGAATCTAGTATGTCCTAATCTAAAATTATAGAATTTCTATATATTTTGTAATTTTGTTGGCTAAGAAACTATGAGCTAAAATAAATGTTGGATTATCGGTAGGTAGGAAAATTTGCTTCCCAAAATAATTTCAATGGGAATGTGTACTCACTGAAAAATTTTAGAAACACGCATGCATTCTATAAATGTGTATGTGTTCCTGTCTGAATTTCTTTGACCCTTGTTGAACCTCCACGCATGACCCATGCATGCCTCCATCTTTATATCCACATACTATGTTATAAAAATGTGTGTACATTTCTAAATAAAAGCACACATGTTTTTGAAAGTGTGTGCCCATTCTTAAAAGCATGCACACATTCCTTCATGTAAAAACATTGAATTGATCTTGAGGCATAAACAAGGTTGTGAGGTGGAGGGGGGGATAGGGGGAACACGGGTCTTAAGCCCTAAATGAACCTTTTTTAGCTCAAGTGTCATGGCTAGGGGAGGAAAACACTTGGTACTTAGTCCCTAAACATAGCTTTTTGGGCTCAATTTCCATGAACAACACCTATAAACCACAACATAGGAAATCTCTAGGGTGATTTTAGTCTCATATTTAGATATGGATTCCATTACGGGGCTTTGCACACCAAGGAGGGTTATGGGTCCTTAACAATGGTCAAGGAAGTATAATAAGTTCCTTACTTGACATCGTTGAATATTTTTTAGAATAAAAACATTGAACGAGTACTTGAACCAATATGAGTCTATAGAGTTTCTTTATGGTCCTTTAAGTGAGATGCATCCATCATGTCTAGGTTTTTTCCACTAGTAATGATTGTTATGACATAAACATGGTGTTGGTTGTGAAGCCTGATTATAATATCCATGATTCAAAGGTGATGTTTCATCCATGTTTGGATCCAAGTACCTGATGGGGGACCGTGAGGGGATTCCCTCCCCTCACTATTGTCATTGCCCTCCCCCCCCCCACCCCCAAGAGAGGGTTTAAGGGAAGCACCCCCAAAGATATTTTTTTAGGGAAAATTTCTTTGTAAATGTTGTAATTTCATAGTCAATATGGGGAATTCATCGTTAGGTTATAGATATGAGATATAAATTATGTTTGTGTATTGTTTCCCTTAAAGGAAAATCCTATTTTAAAATAGGGCATTGTATTTTGTCTTTGTAGAATGAGAGAGAGAGAGAGAGAGAGAGAGAGAGAGAGAGAGAGAGAGAGATTGTGAGAGACTGATGAGGAGGTTGCAATGACTGTGTTGTAGGTTGTATCCCTTAATTTTGTTGGATGAAATAAAATAAAGGACTCGTTATTTCTTTGTGGATGTATCCCATATCCAGTGAGACACGTATATTGGTGTCTCTCTTGTATCGTGTTCTTATGTTTGTTTTTTCTGCATATATTTTATTTTATAACTCTGCAATCCTATTTTTATAACACATGGTCATAATGAAAACAATATCCTTAAGCCATAATTGAATTTTCATGAGGTCAACAACCATGAAAATAACTAAAAAAGATGATATGATCCCCCTTCATGGAGGATTTAGCATTTAAGTTTAATATGGGAATAATAACGAGGTCTTTTTCATGATGGATGGGTATTAGGTCCTTAACCATAATAGAAGGAGGGAAATAAGATACTTAAGTGATAAGACAATTTTCTATAAAGATCAATTGCCATAGATAAGTCCTTGAACCAACACATATGACCTTTGTAGGGTATCATTCACCTCCAAGTGGGATATGGTTTCCATTAATAGGTTAGTTGTGAACTAAGAATAGGTCTCAATGTCTAACTAAGGTAAAGGGTCGATAAAAAGAGGTATGTGCCTTATATTAATACTCTTGGGCTCAAGAGCTATGAAAAACATCTATAACCCACAAATATTTAGAAAATATAATTCCATTGACATATCTTTGAACAACCATATGGGGCCCCTCTAAGGTGTCTCTATCCTACCAAAGGGACGTGGACACCATGATTAAACCACAACACAAGCACTATAAAGGAATGTATTTTAGGACCAAATTAAGAATAGTTCTAGGGACCATGGTTAGGGTTCATTAGCATCTGAGTGGGATATGAGTCCCATGAATAGATTTTTTGTAGTATAAATGGGTCTCAAAGCCTAAACATCGTGAGGGAAGAAACAAGGGTATTAAACCCTAAATGAAATATTTTGAGCTTAAGCACTATGGTTAAGGGAGGAAGGGAAAATGAAACTTCCTAAGATCAAGCATTATGGTTGGGGGGAGGGTTTATATAAATCTTCATGATCTCAAGGACTATGGTTTAGGGGAGGAAAAAATTTAGGTGTTTGGGGGGAGGGTTTAAATAAATATTCCTGATCTCAAGAATTATGGTTTAGGGGAGGAAAAAATTTAGGTCTTGGGCCATAAACATAGTGTCTCAATGTTGATCACCCTAAACAAAACCTACAAACCACAACACAAGAAGTATCTAGAGGGTATTTGTCATGAGAATTGGATATGGACATTGTTCAAAGGTTTTTGTGAGATTTTGAACCAATGAATATAGAAGTTAAATGGATTTGAAATATATTTAGCAATGTATTGAAGAAGATACAGAATAATTGCAATAACACAATCTTCATTAACTACCAAATAATAGAGTTGCAATACCATCAGAGATGACAATTATAATGCAATGTGCACTGAAATGCAAAAGAGAATGATCATCTAGATGTAATGCACTTTATTCAAGGTTAATAATATTAAATACAAGAGATAATGTTCCATGCATTCATGATATCAAGGGAATGCACCCCTATATAGCCATGTGTGCCCTCATGAGGGATTTAATTGAGCTTAGACTCTCCAAGTGGTGACAACTAGATCACAACTACTGAGTGAGGCTAGTTAACTAATCAATTGATGTGAACTAGCTCACAATTGCTAAGTGAGGCTAGTTAACTTGGCATGCATGATCCAATCTAATTAACTACTCCATAACACGCAAGAGAGGTGCATTTATGGAGTCAACTATGTGACAATTAGAAACAAAGGTGCATTAATAATCCCTATAAAAGAGGAGGATGGAACCTTCACCCATAGAATATCGGAGGATGGAACATTTTTTCATAAAATTAAGGAAAAGGGGCTCAAGTGATCCCATTGTAGTGCAAGTATTCCAAGTTTCAATACCCCCCATTAAGGATAACTTACATGAGTATGATGCAAAAAATGGGTCCTAACAATATTTAGCCATATTAGGTACCCAAGTACAAATCCTATATCCTATAGAAGTGAGGAAAGAGGGAATCCTGCCCCAACCCCCCCCCCCCCCCCCCCCCCCCCTCAAAAAAAAAAAAGGAAAAAAGAAAAAGAAAGAGGATAGTGTTGAGTGAGTAGACTAGGTAGCCTACATTGATCCACAAAGTGGTCAGTTAATAGTCTCCAAGATCCCAAATTGATGACAAGCCAATGAAGCATGATATAATGATGATAGATAATAATATACTCCAATGAGTGTGATGAAACCAAAATTGTGTAGCTAATTCCAGTCAACATCAGTCAAATCTCTCCAAACACTAAGGCACCAACCTACACCAATATGGTTGCAATAGTTAGAATGATTCCAAAGCATAGAAGAAAACCCCCATAAAATTCATCAGAATAATGTTGAATGGAATTGTAAATTAACCTAATCAATCAATTCAAAATAAATGAGAATGGTTCCAGTGTATCATGATTGAGACACATATTCAGGAGGTCCTCAAACAATTGCTCAAATACTTCCATGACCAATGATCAATCCAACCACAAACAATCTTCAAAATCAGTACATTGCAAATATGTTTTCAGGTATGACTCTTTGTCAATGAGTTGAATGAAGCAGAATTGACAAATCATTGTGGATACTCGAAGAAGATATATGATGTCACCAATAATGATGTTGAGTATGTTGTTATGTGGAGAATGTATATCCTAAAGCTTATGCTAAAGAGTTCCCTATTTCCAACAACTCTGGTAACTTTGAAATTGGTTCCAAAACAAACTGAGTAAACTCCAAAGTTGTATCAATATGTAATGTATGATATGCCTCATGCAACTCATTAGTAGAATATTCATATGATGTAATGGAATTTAGTACTAGAACAAATTGAGAATAATTGTTAGAAGGGTCGAGAAATATTATTAATATTGATGTCTACCCAATAAAACCAAGTATGAGTGAAGGTATCATCAAAGGATGAATTGGGTTTATAATCCTCTGTCCATTCTTACTGATTTCACAATCAACATAACCCATTCGAAGAATAAAATTTGGACCCAACACCACTAGTATGTAACTCAATGGTTGGTGTTGGAAGATTAGAGTCTCAAGTTATATGTGTGGCGTCTGATGTGCCCAATGTGGTTTTTTTGTTGAATCTATAACAAATTCTATATCATATTTCTCTTCATCGCCATCTAAAGTGGAATAGGAATAACTAATAGCAACATAAGTCAAATCTATTGAATCTATAGAATTGTCATTCTTATCATCAGAAAAATGAGGAAAAATAATCTTCATGATCAACAATAGAGGAAGTATAATCCTCTTCATTAGTGGAGGTAGAGTAATCAATAGTAGATGAAATAGACTCATCATTGAAACTCTCATCATCAAAAGTTTCACTAGAAATGGATGATGTAGGATCATTATATGTAGCATATTCTTCTATGGTATTGAATATTAACCATGCTAGATGAGAAGAGAGATCATGTCCCAAACAATAAATAATATCTTCTTTCTCTTTTAATTTAGCCAATATTTGTTCAACGTGAAGAAATAATTTTTACTCTATCTCATCATAGTGGATGACCCAATAGGAAATTTCATCTTACAACTCCTTTGCTATAACCACAATTGCATATGATTCTATAGAAGTAATCTAGAATTCCTCTTGTTCACCTCAAAGTTTAGTAACTTCATTGACAAGTTTATGGTTGAGATTGTGAAGATTGGAGATGATCAAATCTTTGTTTTCCATTATACATAATCTCCCTCTAAGAATTTCCATGGATAGTCAAAGGATATACCACTAAGATAGACGGCCATTTCACTCAATCAAAACTCAAGGTATGAATGACCTTATTATGTTTAACTTCCTCTATACTAACTTATTTATAATCCCCAAGTCTCTGATACCATGTGATATTTTGAACCAATGGATCTAGAAGCTAAGTGGAGTTGTAATACAATTAAAAATATTGACGAAGAGACAAAAGTATTACAATATCAGAAGCTTCATTAAATACCAAATAATAGAGTTACAATGCTTATTAGTGATGAAATTTACATGCATGAACCCAAGAGAATCCACCCTTGTATAGAAATGTGTGCCATCATGAGGGATTTAATTGATCTTAGACTATCCAAGTGGTGTCAACTAGATCACAACTAATGAGTGAGGCTAGTTAACTTCTTTATTACTAGTCGAGTGGCGCCAAATAACTAAAAAATATTGAGTGAGTCTAGTCAACTTACTATTCATAAGTCATGTTAGTTAAATTATCCACAACATGCAAGAGAGGTGAACCTATGGAGTCAACTAGGTGAAAAATGGAAAGAAAGGTTCACTAATCCCTAGAAAAGAAGAGGAGAGAAATTTTTTCCAAAAGGTAAAGAAAATGAACTCAAGTGATCCCATAGTAGTGCATGTATGCCAACATTTTCATACACCGAGTATGGGTCATGAGACCTTAGTCATGTTTAAGGAAGGAAAGCAAGTGCCTCGGGATAATGTTGAATATCTCATGGTCAATATGTTTGAACAAGTCCTTGAACCAACACAAAGTCCTTTGTATGTTTTCTTTGCAGGACTTTGAGTGGGATGCATGTGCCATGATTAGGTTATGTTCCCTAGAAATTGACGTTGAGTCTTAAACATGGTCAAGGGGGGAATAAGGGCCTTAATACCTAATTGAACCTTTGAGTTCAAGCACGATGAACAATATCTATAAATAATCATACAAATCCTCCCCCAAGATTCTTTGACATCTAAGTTGAATATGGATTCCATTATGAGGTCTAGGGTATCAGGGATGGGTCGCAGGTCCTTAACCATAGTCGAGGGAGGGAAACAAGAGACTTGAACTCTGAACCTTGATTCTCAAGATTACGTGTGATGTAAAATTCCTCAAACCATGACATTCGATATTTTTAGGGTTTCATTTACCAATTGTGAACCAAGAATATGTCTTAATGTCTTAAAAAGTTCAAGGGAGAATAATATAAATCATTGTTCCCTAAACAAATATTCTTAATTTGTTGATTGACCAATATTGTCGGGAACCACGGGATGTCTATGACCATGGGAAAATTTGTATTTCTAGAATCTAGAGCTTGAGTTTGTGTGCTATGGTTGCAACGGTTTTCAGAGTCTTGGGGTCAGCCTCGACTCATAGGATTGCAGGTGGTCAGTTACTACTAGTAGAGCATGTATTGTTCGATGAGCGGGTGGCAAGGGGGACGATGCTCTAGGCGAGAATCATAACAGGGTTAGAGATGTTGCATCTTAGGAGGGAGAGGATATTTTGTCATGGAATTGTCCTATCCGCTCTATTTCTGGAGAGGTTCCCTTCATTGCAACTAATGGTTTTGATACTGACTTGAGGGCCTTGAGAGCCCCAGATGGTGTACTGGGGGAGTGATGCGATGCCCCGTTTTGGAGGGAGTGAGTTGGGAGCATAATATACTCCACACTTCATGGAGGTGTGGCTTCATAGGGATCGATGGAGAAACATCCCTGGTGGGGCGTGGACTACATAGGTGATTTGGAGCTTCCTAAACCTCCATATGGTTGGGATGAGACATGTACGCACTTATTATTATGAGTATTGTATCTAGTTGGTGTACATTGATTTTTTGTTATGTACATATTTTGATATATACTTGTATTGACTCATTGCTTGTTGTTCCTATTGGGGCAGATGTGGTACCAATTCCCCCCTCCCCTGACCCCTAGAGCACACTATCATTGTCCTCGTCAGGAGGAGAGAGCGAAGAGAGTAATAGGGGATGCCAAAGTTGGTGTTGCAGTTGTTGTTGTTCATGTTGGGGGAGCAATATGTGGTGTTGCAGGGGGAGATGCAACTACTGTAGCTTTAACTAATCTTGAGAGGAGGTTGGATGTGGTGAGAAAAGGGATCGATGAGAGGGACATTGGTGAGATCACTAATGAGGAGCTATCCCTCACCTTACATATTCCATCTGCTTGTGGACCATGCATTCGATATGTTATGTGTAGGGTTGTGATATCCTGTGATAGTGAACAAGTAGCATAGGGAGGAAATAGGTCTCCTCCCAGGAAGAGGCCTCGACAGGATCCTGGACCAGCATGGGGACCTGAGTTGGAGATAGTCCAAGCTAACACAGTACGACCATTGACCATTATGGGGCCATGAGATCCTGTAGGTGGTGGGGTAGCTTGAGTGCTCCAGTATTGTTGTATTCTAGGATAAGGGCCCTTATTTTGTATGATGTTCGATCCTATGAGAGACTGTTTATATATGATGTATCCCTCGTAAGGCCTATGATTATTTTTTGGATATGACCTATGCATGCCACATTTTGTACATGACACACACACACACACACACACACACACACACTATATATATATATATATATATATATATGCATACCNTTTTGGTGGCATACATGTTGTTTCTCATGGATGTGTTTATTATGTTTTGTACGTATATCTTGTTCATATCGATGTTCAGTATTTGATACTTATACATGATATACAGGTGAGAAACATATGATGATGATGATATATATATTTTATGTTATTACACATTATGTTATATCTGGTTATTGACACATTGTATGAGATGGATGTTTTATACATGCATAGTTATAGGGGCTTATACATGTATACCTTAACCTTTTGTTGATGTGCAGGTTAGGCATGATGGATTGAGTTCCAACTCAAGACTTCATTGGTGATCACATTTGCGACTATATTGGTGCTCCTTAGGACATGAGTAAAGGTAATGATTTCAAAATTGTCGTATGAGGAGACATACTCGAAGATACTTATGGAAGAGAAGCAGTTTGAGGACACGAAACACATTGTTGAATTATGACACAACCAGGTTAGAATATAGGTGGACTTATACAGGGATTATACCAAAATGGATGGAATCAGTCCAGAGACCTATAACAACATAATATTTAGCTTGATTGTTAGTAGCTTCCCCCAAATAAAATCTTCAAGTGTGGTATATAGTGTCGTGGGAGTTGTAAATGGCCCAAGAGGATGATGTTAAGTTTTTTTTACCAACGACTAGAGTCGTTTGCAAAGTCGATGTATGTTTGATTGAGATCCTTCTACATGAGGAGAAAAGGGTATATTTTAGTTCTTGCTCGATGGGATTGAAGACATATATGAACTCAAGTATTTTTTAATGAACTATGGGTTTAAATAGGATCCTTTTACCAATGTCAGGAAACAATATAGTGACTAATGGAGTATGAGTATGTATTGATGCTCCCAATGAGAGATAGAAGATTTCAATACGATATAGTTTGGGTTTGGTGGAGGAATACTATCCTCAGGGGAGGGTGACTCTTTGTTAGATGATGATGAATCCTCGCTTGTGAGTATTCCATCAAAGGGAGATATGTCATCGATAGTGTCATATATCGTGGGGGCAATGTGCTATAATGGTGGTTCCTAGGATGAGATATTAATTTGGAGTAATTGGTCCTAGATATGCATCTGCTCGAAGTGAACCTTGCGATCAACGTGTAAAATGGGGCACTGAAATGAGTAATGGGAGGTGGCACCACATGCATGGTAGGGGCATGCTCCTTTGACCAGAACGAGTATTGGGGCCCTTATAGGAGATGAGGGCCTGGTATGACTAGGAATCAATATATGGAAGTGATGGTCATATGTAATGCACCCATTTGGTTGGGTGTCATGAGGTTGTGGAAATGTAGGGGTCACTAAGGGAGTGACCTTCGGAGACTCATTTTTGGACACTTCGTCTGTGGTGATCACGTTGATTGAGGATACTTCCTATGGTAGAGTAGGCTCAGTTTCCTCTATTGTTTTTGTGAGGTGAATGGTTGTTAATGCATTCTAAAATAGATGGATATTGGGGAAATGGTGTGTATAAATTGAGAACAAATTGAACACGCTTTGTTGGTGCGTAACGACTTAGACTTGGGGGTTGATGGGTTTGATGTGGCCCCAATATTAGTTTAGGGAGAAAATGTGGCACTAAAAAGTGTATTTAGCAAATGTATAAGCTTGGGAAAGGCAGGGAACATATTTGTTGCATGACCTTGTTGTCTACACAGAGCACATGGGGGTGTGACCCGCATGGTGGGAGTATCATGCATGATGGGTTATTTTATCATTTGTTGAGTGGAACCCTTATTGTTGGTTGTGGATTCTCCTGATGATGATGTAGGAGCATGGTTTTCTATGATGAGGGGGCTTTCAACTTGGGATGAGTACTGCCCCTATTGGTAGGGGTAGTTGGCTTGGGTTAAAGAATGCCTTGATTTTGTGATTTGGTGACTGTCGGTGGTGGTTGAGTCATAGAGGTGGTGGTTTCGATGGATAGAGTTGGAGTGGTAACTCATTTCACCAAGACCGTCTCGTAATGGGATACATGTGGCAAGCCCATTTCTAGAAATGGTGGTTTAAGGTACCATACAGTTAGACCAAGCGTGAGTCCTGGCAGGGTTAACTAGGCCATGACCGGTGTTTTGTGTACTCCCATAGGGGGGTAAATAAATGGTATCTATAACATAGGTGGAACTAATAGGTTTAGGATTATCTCAACATTGTGGCTTGAAGGGCTTGTTAACAATGAGTCTCCAAGTGTGGACACTTCTTTCTCCATGGTAGAAAGGGTACACATGAGACCTTTTGTTGTAGAGGGGATGATAGGTGGAAGACCTTAATATGCCCCTAAGAGATCAAAGTCCTTATAAACTCCTAGACTAATCTCAACATGTGGTTTTTTGTTTGTCTCGCTAATTGTAAGTGAGGAATTTTTAGGATTGGTCGATGCATTGGTGTTGTAGTATCTTAGTTGGTCAAGGGTGACCACCTTCCCATTAAATGGGAACATCATCATGCAGAAGACTAAGGAGGTGACCACCTTCATGAATACATGTAGCTACATCCCAAAAGGATTTTATAGTCAAGTTGAGCATCTATGAATTCTATGTCAATCATGACCATTTTTTCCCTAGCTCAAGGGGACATTCTGGTACAAGTTGCATGGTTGGGATGACCTTCCATCATATACGTGGAGAGAGATAGAGGATGGTGATAACTTAGGAGAGGCCAATTTTTTCCACACATTAGAAAACATTATGCATGTGGATGCACCTGCATCGATGATGCATCAATGGATGATGATGGTTTTTACCATGACTGGCACTTGAATGTGACCAATGAGGGTAGTCGTGGTTTAGATTTATTGAGGTCAAAGGTCATGAGATTTGCATCGGAAGGGTCTACATAACCTAGTGCATTCAACAATGCCTTTTGTTGGGAAGGGCACAATTGAAGTACCTCTAGGGTTGACATGGCAACCAGTGATTGTGACATATTGTCTACGATGTTGTAATTATGCATAGCCTTCATGTGGGGTTTTTGAGGAGTATTCCTTAAGGTTTCTTTAGGTATCCTTGGAATTTGGTACGTGGTAGGTTGTGATATCTACAAAGGACCTCCTAAGGGAATGGAAGTTCCTTCAAGGAGGAGTGAGGTTTCAACATTGGTGTACTCCTTATTGCAAGTTTGTAGGTTAATTGTCATTTTGGTCATGAAAATTGGAACTATCCATCACATGGAGGACAAAGGTCTGACTATTTGGTAACCGCCCCTTGATTGGAAAAATGGTTGTTGTAAAATAGATTGTTGTCGTTATTTTGTAGGAGGCGCTTGATGAGGATTTGCTGGTGTCCGTTGTTATGCTCCCAACATATGTTGGTAGTCGTGGATATGAGGACAATGGTGAGTGTAGTGACCATACTCATCACATATTAAGCAAGGGAAATTTTTCTTCAAATTTGTGTTCTTTCCTTTCTTGGGGGGATTTCCCCATTGTGGGGCTTGGTTACCCTAGGTTTGGTTCCATTGGGGGGATTGGTTGACAAATTTCCCTTATTGTTGTGGCTACATGTTCTTCCCCTTCTTCTTCCCTTGATTCTATCGATTTGGGGGATTGGAAATATTCAACTGATCGAATTTTTGAGTTTGATGTTGCATATAGGGATAAACAAAGTTGAAACACGTATGAGGAATAGGTTTAGTATTGGGAGGCCATGGAAATGGGTAATAGGGATTATATCCTACGGGTGAGACATAAGTAGGTTCCACCGCATATGATGTGGATGTTGACACAGGTGGTGCCATTGGTGGTTAAGGAATCGATAGTACTTAGCTTATACCTAGATCAACATGGTTTTACATTCCATATTAAGACTGGACAAATGAAGTATTTGGTGCAGTAGGAGTGGAAGTGGACACAATAGGGACTGGTGAGTACTTTGTGACCATTGGTAGTGGTGCAAGATTTATTTGTGTGGGAAACTTACTTTGGGATGAAATGGACCCAATAATTCCATCCATGGAATGTGACATCCTTGCTATGGGAGGATCTAATGATATATGATGATGGGAATCTAGTAGTACAGTGTACAAATACCTTGATTAGGCATATATAAGGTCAAAGTGTTGGACTTTCATAATAGCGTCTTCCTTAGTTTGTGGCATGGAGGTAGACAAATCCTTTGTGAACGCTAGTTGGAGTGATTTGAGGAACCAATACAAGAGGAAGGGAGATTGAATGTTGATTGTTCATAGTGCGCGACATCGACACCATTTATGGATATGGTCCGCTATATGTGTTGTTGTGTTTTGTCGAAACTTGGTGTGAATTTTGAGGCCAAGATCGTGTATTATAGGAAAATAAAAATAGGATAGAAATGACGTGGAAATAATCTCAAATGTGGCATGAGAGGAAGTTTCCAAACTAACATACCATTTTACAGTTGCACCAATTAGGGTTCTTTGGAAGAGATAGAGGTAGACTGAATTGTCAACTATGTTGTCAGAGGAACGCCATAGATGGAAAGACATAATGTGGTTGGTGAGATAGTCTCCATGTTTTCCTTCAAAATTAGGGATATCTAAAGGTATATATTTTGGCATATCCATCAAAGTGGTGTCATGATCTATGGTATCATTTACCAACTTGGCTAGGTTAGGGAGGTTCAAAATTTCCATAAATGGTAAGTTCAGATTGGGATTAGGGGTCGTTGTGTTATTATGTATGGTGTTTCCCTAAGGGGGAGACCTTAGAATATGTGGCATAGCTCTTTGTATTCTAGGGGAATACGAATATGTAGTGTGACTTACTCCTGAATGTGGGGAATATGGTGGACTTCTCTCACATGGGGAAGTAAACAATGGTGAACCTCTTCCTTAAGAAGAAGATGGGAAAGGATCAACACTACATTTTAGGGGAGAGAGTGAATCAAATAAGGTGCGTCCTCATCTATATGATCCAATCAATGTATCATGGGAGTGGCCTCGACCAGGTGATCTCCCTCATGTTCCACAGGGAGATAATGGGAAAACACCCCTTGAGAGAGGGGAAAGGACTTGTAGTATGTGGGACTTCCTTAGGGGGGGTTGTTCCTTAATGGTGGAAGTATAGTTGTCAAGTGAAAGTTATGGGTGAGGAAGAAACACAATATATACAAATGAAAAAATATTCCAACCACAACAGATGCAATTGGTGCAATATGTGACTGATATGTGCAAATATGGCTTAGTACAATGGTGTCCACATGTTGGTTCTTTTTAAATTATGAGTTTAATGAGCTTGTATTTATAAAATAATAACAAGTGTACATTCCCTAAAAATACCTAGCGTCCTTCCTCTCAACTGTAACTGGGCCTCCCAAAATCACAATTGATGGTGATAATGCAATTCACACAACAATTAACTAGTGGAGGTAACAAAGATTCATTTCTATTGGTTATGGACTCAATGTTCCAATCAAGAAGGCTTGGAAACAACCTCAAATCCCAATAGCTAAATTCAATAATCACTTGCACTCCCAGGTGTTCCTTGGCAGTATCCTAATTTTGGCCACTATGGTTTCCTTGCGTTAAGTGTGGATCAACAGCTAGGCCTATGTGGTATATTGTCGTCTCCATAAAAGCAAGGTGAGTTCCTTGTAGGGGAGAGAAACCTCTTGGTCATGGTACACATGTCTTATATGGAATTGAGCACACTTACTTATGGCACTATTTAAAGTACCCTAGAAGACAACAATGCTATGTTTAAATAATAGTCCTAATGAAACTAAGTTCTTGGGTATTGTTTGGATTCCTAACCCAATCATCCTACCATGCTAAAATATTGTTCTGTGACCTCATGTGGAGGATTTTAGTTGGTTAGCATCTTATAATTGTTGCTTTTAAGGATTTTGTGGTGAATTAAATGAATGTAAGGGAGGTAATTGACTCGTTCCTTCCTTTTTTATTCATATAAATCATGAAGAGCATACTTTGTTAGACAGAGTCTTTTGGTCCCTTATTGTGTGCTAGTGGGAATAACCATGTTATGAAATCAAATAATATTGTTTCAATTAAGTGAAGTGATAAAATCAAATGATTGTAAATTGATCTCTAAACAAACTAGTGATGCTTGCAAAAAAATTAAATGTTATGTGTGCATATGAGGTATTTCACCCTTCACTCCCTTTTATTATTCACAAATATTGTGAAGAGCATACTTAGGAAGGAAAGGGGATTTAGGAGCTTGCTTGTGTGCATATAGTGGATGCTACACTAATTTAAACTAATGATGTTCAAAGTAAAAACAACAATGTTATGAACTCTTGAATACTAGTGACAACAATGAGGTCCATGGGGAGCCTCAAAGTTGGTTACCTAAGTCAATTTTGAGGGGGAATGACCCCTTTAATCCCTAATCTTAGTCTAGGTGGGATAATTACTAATAGAACAAGTAACCATTGTCCATTAATTAGACGTTCTTAGTTAATTACTGAGCAACTATTGGACTGCAGATTGTGGAACAAACTGATAAAAAGAAAATAAACATACAACAACACAACAAAAAGACTAACTAGAGTGTTGTAGCATGGGAATAGTGAGGAAAGGTCAAGCTGGATCATGATAAAGAAACCGTGTAGGCGGATGGTTATAAAAATACATTGATAAATGTGATTATCGAAGGAATAGTCATGCTACAGCGACCTAGAATCGATGAGAGTCACACTACTGTGTAAATCGATTGGATCGGTTGGATTGAGGTTGAATTTCTGGAATGGAGGGTAAGATCCTTATCACCTAAAAGACAAAAGTTACAGGAAATTAGCTAGAATTCAAGAAAAAACCTAAACAAATAAAAATGAACATGAATAGAGTGGATTCGCCACTAATATTGTTGTGGGAAATAATGAAAAAGAGTGCTTCCCACTTTGATTATGGGGCTAAGCCTTATAGGTTGCAGCAAGGCCTCAATATCAAGCCTCTTTAGGGGTGGAGTGTTAGGTTTGATGACCCCAAGTGGTCCTACAAGAGATTGTTAGAACAAAACAAAGCAAAAACAAAATAGAAATGGCAACACTTGAATGAAATAACAAAAAGGGGGAGACTACACAAACTTCAACAATCACAATGAGCCAAACCACTTGTATATTTCCCAATGGTCAAGCTAATACAAACGCCTTCGAGAGGTGAGATCCAAATGGAGGAAAACACTCTTCCTAAGGGAGGTCCTCCTTTTCCAACAAAACACTTGAAGTATGGTTAATAAACCAATGTAAAATGGGAAGAACACTTTCCCCTTGAGACAAGGAGGCAAGGAAGCTCTATAAATTCTTGGAAAATGGTGGAAAAGGATGAGAAAGATGAGAGCTCAAAAACAATTCATGCAACATAAATTTGCTTCCAAATATAATACCCATGGCCTTCTTTTATAAACCAAGAGGTGGCCAAGAATGACAAGATCACAAGGTGATCCATTGATCCATGGTTTGAGCTCCCAAGTACACCAAAAGACCATTTAAAGCAACCAAGTGTGCGAAAGATCAAATTCAAATTCAAATGGGTAAGTGGAGCTTTCATGATCCATCAATGTGTCATTGGTGGGTGATATTTTGTCGTTTGTGTCAATAGTGTGGGTATCAAAGGAAATTCTACACTACAGCATGAACATTGTTCTGGAGGCTCGTGCTACAGTGATACTAACTAGATTTTAACCAATGATGTTTTGGATTTCGATTGTTTTGAGGCTATCTTGGGCTCATCTTTCTCTTTAGACCTTGTGAAAGCGTCTTTGGTTGTGTGCATGATGTATGTTGATGACACTTTACTGTGTGAATCATGAAATTGTCACAGGTGTGTGAGTTTTTCATGATAACAAACACCATGAACAACACCTACAACCCTTGAAGCTTCTCAAGATATAGCACCAACACCTCTTTCAACCACCACACTAGACCCCTCTAAGGTATCTTTGGCTCCATATGGATACAATTTCTAGGATCAAACCACAACACAAAATGTAAATAAGAATGTGTCTCAAGTGCATACCAAGAAAAATTCTCAAGGCCATTGTAATGTCCCCAAAAATCGAAAATAAAAAAAATTATAGGCTAGTAAAAACTATCTAGATGGAACATTATTTACTTACGGAACTCTATCGTACACTTTATGTATCTCTATTTAGTCATAAGTTGTTCTTGCATTTTGTAATTTATGTTTCAGTCGTTACTTTTAATGTATTTTACTTATGAGGTTGTACTGCTATTTACTACTTAGTATTATGTTTACACTTTTGTTTCTTATGTGTCATCATTGGATTTATGTGCTTCGTCCTTTCTGCATTGTCACACTTGTTAATTATGGAGTCCTAACTTAACTTTGTTTGTGGAAACAAAGTGTGTAGAGTGGTGGGACTTGTTCTCCCATGACGATTTGAGAGGTAAAGTATTACTTTGTTACGCAGGCTTACATGCAGTTCAAGCTTGCATCGGAAAACTTGTTCAAAGCTTACGAAAATTTGCGACCTTAAAGATCATACTGTTGTTTGACATTGGTTATCTTATTGACTCCGAATTATAACAGGTATAGCTACTATTCTTGCCAATTAATTATTACTGCTACAACTTTTGTTCAGTAATTATACTTCCGTCTGGTCTTTTAAATTCTTTATTTCATATGTTGGTATTAATTACGATTTATGTTTTAGTCTATTAATAATTATTAACTCCTCTTATAATTTTTCATTTTACAGGTTAGATACGTGGCTTTCAAAACCCAGCCATTGATTTGTAAGGTTTTAAGTACTTAACATAGCATATTCCATATGCCATGTTTGCTAAGCAAAAGCTTAGGACTTAATTGTATGGTGTGAGGTTTATTTCTTAATCCTAAGGTTCATATGTTATTAAGTCTTGAACCCTATGGTGGATTACATTATTTTAATTGCATAATTCTTGGTTGACTTAAGGCTAGCACAGACCATAAATGGACTTTACACTTAAACCCTATCATCGTAATATCATAACCTTGAAAACTTTGTAATATGTTAACGTGTGATAGAGTTTGGGTGGCGACATAACATATGGTATAAACCATACAATAGCAGGTTTTGAGTCTTTATGTGAGAGGTAGTCATACGTTGTAATGCAGCGAAACAAAACTATGGAGAGTGGGTTTTATGTGGAGTTAATGGTTCCCAACTGGTGCATTCAATGCATTTGGTGAAACGTGACAACCTTCCCTTAAGCTTGGCTCACAATGGTTGTGTGTTGTTTGTCATTTAAGGTTTCTCACTTTGGCTCTACGCAGAGGGTAAACCATGGGGGAGACCTCCAGACTATGAGCTAAGTCTTCATTGGTTTTAACACGCCTTCACATTGGTTTGGTTTAATGTTTGTTCATGGCCATACTTATCATCCCTCGTTTGGCTTGTGTTTTGCAAGTGTCGAAAGTGAATGAGGAGTAGTGTGGATTTTCTTCTGTGGGCTCTAAACATTTGCACTCTTGGCCATGGTAAGCCTATGAGTAATATTTTACTTGCTACCTTTCGGCCCTCTTGGGAATACTGCACATATATTTCTGTTTGGTTTTGGGTTTTATATTGTGGGTTTCAATGTGGGGTTTTAAATTTTTCCTTCGGGCATACGATTACAGACTTGGGTTTTGAACAATGTTAAAATGGCTTTGGCCGTGGGTGAAGTCGCACTCCCTCTGGTTCTGTGTATAAATTTGGGTTTGAAATTTTACTTGGGTTTTTTTAGCAATGAAGAGAGGAATGTTTGGGATCCGTAGCACATTTGGTTTTTGGTTAAGAAAATCATTTTCATTGGGCCATTTTAGCCATGGGTTGCACCATCGCTTACAATGGTGCATTAGCCCATTGGCATGCCTGTGTAAACTTGTTTATAATTTTTAATATGATGACTGTGTAGTTTACTTGGCAAGATCTATGTGAATGGATGCATATTGTTTTTATTACTTGATTTACCCTGGTTTTAACTTATGATGTGCATAGCATGATTTCGTTGTGTTATTCTATTGTTATGGTGGATTATGTGGGAATTCACTGGCTTGAAGGTTCTGTGTATTACGACGTTACTTAGTTTGAAATTTAAATATATAGACAACGTGGGTATAGGCCATGCCATGAATGGCATGCTCCTTTCCCACAATGATGCGATAGTATAGCGTAGGGTTAATTTGGTAGGGACTTTGTATTAGATTTAAAATTTGGCCGAGACCATGAATTATGTGACCATTGTGCATTAGTGAGTTTCATAGAGTCCAGGGTTTAAAGACCTCGATAGCATTTTTTTTTTAAATGTAAATGGACTCTATGTATTTACATTTTAATGGATGTATTTTATAAACCACATCTCGCATACGATTTGATGTATAGTGTGGCATGTGTGAGAATGGTTATAGGATTTGGTTGTTTTTTTGTATATACATTACGTATGGTTTGTTATTATGGATTTTCCTTGGTTTGAAAATCCATGGGATCGATGTCATGACCTCTGTTGGCAAGAAGGGTTTTTAATGTAATGAGTTGCAATGAAATGTATTTTAATAAAGAAAACAAACTAGGATTGGCACATGCCCATAGGATTCGACTCCTATTACTGTTTGCAATATATGGATTTATGATGAATCCCTACATATTGAAGAACCAAAGATAGCAACCCAAGAAGAGAATGAAGAAGAGGCCCCGCTACAGGAGCAAGAAATCCCAGAAGAGGCTCCATCTCCAAAGCAAAAGGATGCCACGGAGGAGAATCTGGCACAGCGCATGGTTAGGAAGTAAGGACCAGCCAACTCAGAAGGATCAGTCACATGTTCTAGGGAAAAATAAAGCACTGAAGAATCCACAGACAACCCCAATGAAGAACAAGAACCTCAATCCAGAAAGGGAAGAAAGTCAAATAAGATTTTAAGGGAACAGGAAGCAGCAAGGGAAAAAGAAACAAGAAAGCAATCTAATCTTGACTTCCTGGTTAAAAAACCCACAAGCAAGCAAATATCTCCTTAGCCTAGAAGAGGAAAAAAAGGAGAAAGAAAAGGCGTTCCAACATCTTAGGAAATAATGAAGCTAGTCTCTTGGAATTGCAGAGGATTAGGAGGTTCCCAGAAAATTGAAGTTATCAAAAGATTCAAATCAATGGAATTGATCTCAGTCCTTTTATCTAGGAGACAAAAAAATGGCAGAAGACAGTCTTTCAACTTTAAAAAAAAATTGGCCTAAAGGAGGAGGGTTTTCCATTAGTGCGAATGGAGCTTCAGGAGGCCTCTATTGGTGGGACAGTGAAAATTTCATTATACATACAGCTATTGAAAATAGAAATTGGTTGTTCATCAATTTAGAAAACAAGGAAAATAAAGAAATGTTCTGGATAGGGAACATCTGCGGCCCAACTATCCAAGCGTAGAAAGAAAATTTCTGGAACTCCCTTAAAGAACAAAGTGAATGGAAAAAGCTTCTTCCTTGCTTCATAGTAGGAGACTTCAACATCATTATTTCCGCAGATGAATTCAGGTGTGGAACTAAAGTAAGGGACCCCTTTGGAGAAATATTGGAGGACCTGATCAGGCTCTGGGGTCTTATGGACATCAATCCAAAGAATGGGACCTTCACCTGGAGTAATAAAAGAATTGGTCTGGGAAAAATTGCTGCCAAGATGGATCAGGTCCTAGTAAGCACCCATCTTCTCAGGACTTTTCCTGAGTCCAAACTTCTGTGTTCGGCCATCTTGGACCATAATCCAATTTGCCTCTTTTTTCCACCTTTGGAAAACGTGGGGCCTCTCCCCTTTAGGTTCAATCACCTCTAGATTGAATCATAAGGAGTTAGGGACATCATTTCAAATGCTTGGCTTTGTTACATTCCAGGGTCTGCGGCCTTTATCTGGGAACAGAATCTCAAAAGGGTTAAATCAGCCCTCAAGTCCTGGGTCAAGCTTCACTACCAAGAGCCATCTCAAAAAAAATAGAAATCTTAAAAAAATGGAAGCCCTTCAAGAGGATGTGGAGGAAAGTGAGATAACCATAGAGCACCTTCTTAGAGAAATAGAGCTTGAAAAAATTCTGCAATCAATTATAAGGAAAGAAGAAGAGGGATGGAGATTACACTCGAGAGTTCTTTGGCTTAAAGGGGGCGATCAGAAAACTAATTTTTTTCAAAATCAGTGCAGAGAGAGGCAGTGGAGGAATACCATGAGGGAGCTCAAAAATGAAGACGGCACTGTCATCTCAGGTCAAGAGAAAACCAGCACTGAGGTAAGAGGATTCTTTGAAAAATTGTACAATGTTTAAGAGTATGTTTCGCAGGAAAATATGGATGAAATGGTTTGAGACATCCCCACAATGATTAGCCCAGAGGAAAGTATACAACTTGAATCTCCCATTTCAGAAGAAGAAGTTAAGAAGGCCATTTGGACCCTCCACCCAGACAAAGCCCCAAGACTTGACGGTTTCCCCATCCGTTTCTATAGAATGTTCTGGTCTTTAATAAAAAAGGACCTTATGCATCTTATCTCTTGGATGTCGAAAGGCAATATGGGAGGCTCCACCAATTCCACCTTCCTGGCCTTGATTCCCAAAGAGGATAACCCCTCCTCCATCAAAAGATATAGACCTATTTACCTCTGCAATGCCTCCTACAAAATTTTCTCCAAAGTTTTATCCCTAAGACTCAAGCCCATAATTCACTCAATGATCTCCCCCAATCAAGGAGGATTCATCTCAGGCCATCAAATCAGTGATAACATCCTTATGGTGCAGGAAGCAATACACTCCAGCACCAAGAGGGGCGAATCAGGTATGGCTATTAAACTGGATCTGGAAAATGCTTTTGATCAGTTAAGATATGCCTTCATTTTGTTGGTGTTAAAAAAATTTGGTTTTCCCTCCATTTTCATTAATCAAGTTCAATCTTGCATCAACTCTCCCTGGATAGCCCCTTTAATCAATGAAAGGCCCACAGAGTTTTTTAAGGCCACCCGAGGGATAACACAGGGATGCTCCCTCTCCCCTTTTCTCTATATTCTTGTGGCTGACTCCCTGAGAAGAAGGCTCTCCAAACTTCAGGAAGAGGGCTTCCTCCCAGGTCTTTCCTTCAGAAATGGAGTTCAGCCTATCAATCATGTTGTTTTTGCTGATGACACTATTCTTCTAGGAATATCTTCCCCCCAAATTGCCAAAAATTTCTTAAGACCCCTAGACCTATTCCTCCGTTATTCTGGAAGCTCTGCTAACATTGACAAATGTCAGCTTTATGGATGGAACTACAATGTAGCTACTCTCTGTAGTATATCTCAAATCCTCCACATAAATGCTACTCATAATTGGACTCATTTCATTTATCTGGGTATTCCTATAGCCAAAAAGTCTTTAGCTTCTATCATGTGGGCTCCAATCATTCAAAAGATTAAAAATAAAATTCATTCTTTGGGATCAAAGTGGTTAAACCTTGCAGGGAAAGTAACACTTATACATTATGTTCTCTCCTCTTATCCAATATACTCTAGCTCGATGATTCTGGCCCCTAAGAATGTAATAAATAGTATTTGTATGGAAATCAGAAAATTCCTTTAGCAAGGAGGATAGGTGCAGAAAAAGAAATTTCATCTGGTTAATTGGGCCACAGTCAAATGCCCAAAAAGCAGAGGAGGACTGGGCATAAGGGACCCGTAGCAAATGAATAAATAATTAGGAGAAAAACTGATCTGGAGGTTGGTCACAGGTAAGAAAGAATGGTGGAAAGAAGTAATAAGAAAAAAAAATATCAAAAGACCTAGATTCAAAATCTTGGACATCCCGTGGACAGGAAAGGGAACCTCGCTTTGGCTCCTATGCAAAGCCTCTATCAATTTAATTCAGTATAACTATTATTGGCTACGTGGAAATGGAAAAAATATTAAAGTATGGGAGAGCAGCATTCTAGGGCAGCCCTCACTCTCCTCACTCCCAGGGATGGAAGAATTAGCTGAATGGGCTCGCAACATTGGCATCTTCACTCTCCTCGATCTTTCCTTATGGAATTCGAAGGGGAGCTGGATTGGTTGGAAGGAACTTCATCCTTCTATCCACTTGGAAGAATCAAAGAACCTTCTGTTCTCCTCCCTGCATGGCATGACCCCAACAAACAAATCTGCTAGGGATCGCATTGGTTGGGGAAAAAATGGCCAGTATACGGTCAAAGAAGGATATAACAAGCTAACTACAGAACTGGCAGCAAATGATATCTTATGGAAAAAGGTTTGGAATCCAAACAGTATTCCAAAGGTAAATTCTTTCATCTAGACTTTGATGCATAACAAACTGCTCATGGCTGAAAATCTCAAGAAAAGGGGGATAGAAAGCCCCTCTAGATGCGCTCTTTGCAACTCAGAAATAGAAACCTCAAATCATATTTTTCTGCAATGCAATGTTTCTTTGAAATTTTGGAAGTGTTTTCTCCCTCCGGGTGTTCAATTCAGACCTCCAGACTCTGTGGGGTAGCTCCTTGAAGAATATATTAAGCACTTTCCTGGAAATATCAATAAGAAATCCATCCTTAGGAGTCTTTAGAACACCATACCAAAAAATTTATGTTGGCATCTCTGGCTGGCCAGAAATAAACCAATTTTCAAAGATGAGAAAGTTGTTTCAACCTGATTAGCTTCGAGAATAGTGGGAGTGATCGCTGGAAAGCTTGCTTCGAGAGAAATCAGCTTTTCTATCTTAGAAGACATCTCAGAGCCGCTCTCTTCTTGGTGCAAATTTTTTTTTAAAGCAAGGAGCGCCCCTCAGTCCAAATATATCAGTCCAAGAACTAAGCTTTCCACAAGCACATATCCATGGGAGATAAGAAAGAATCCTAGTTAGCTTAGGGCTTGGTTGTAGGAAAGGAACTCCTATGGTTTCTTCTTTGATGGTGTCTCAAAGGGAAACCCAGGGGTGGCAGGTGCAGGGGGGATCCTTCTAGATCCTGGAGGACAAATTGAACAAACCTTTGCTTGGGGTTTAGGCCATAGGACAAACAATGAGGCCGAGTGGATGGCTCTCTTGCAGGGAATGGAAATTCTTTCTAATACTGATCACTCTAGGATAGTGATATTTGGAGACTCAAGACAAGTCATATACAAAATGATCAACGGATACACCTCAGGCTCCATAAAGTGTTGACGGCTGTATGACAAAATCATCCATCTCCTATCGAACAATTATGAATTCTATCACATTCTTCATGCAAACAATGCACCAGTTGATGCTTTGGCCAATGTAGGGGCCTCCTTTTCTTCAGGGTCACTATAGTCTCAATGGTCTAGGAATAAATATTAAACCTATCCCCTAATGAACTCGTGGTATCACCCCCTCTTATCTACCCACCTCATCACGTTTTGTGTAGGTTCAAAGGTCTTAAAGTATTGCTCCCATGGTTCCCTCCTTACCAACACATGGTCTCCACTCCTCACCAACCTTACCTCGATCCTTGCCTCCTTAATGAGCCATCTCCCTCATATTTATTACCCTCCCATCTCGCACACTCCAGGTCTCTTCATCCTCTTCAACATGGATTCTTTCATAAGTTTCCCTACCTCCATGCTCCCTTTGTTAACATTATGTTTCCTTCTTGCTCTGCTTTATCTTTGGAGAACACTTTGTTGGCTGTTATCTCTGGTGTCGATGAAGGCACTGCTCATGGGATCATGTGGGAGTCCTTGCCTCTGATCAGGGTTTTAATCAAGGAAAGGTTGGCTCTTGTTGCGTTCTTAACTTGTTATTGCTCCTCTCAAGAAAGTGGTCTTATGTGGTGCTTAAACTCGGGTTTTGCATCCAACATTCCTGTTGAAGGTTAGCCTCTCATTGCAGGTAATATTTCGATTTTTGGGTGCAAGTGTTCGGGGTGGAAGGAAGGAGAGGTCAGCACTCTCTCTTACCGTAGTAAGAAGGAAAGTGACTCTCTTCAACAAGAATTTACCACCCTCATCTCTGTTCTCGGTGGCCTTCTTTGTGGTGAGCAGATTCAAGAGTTCACAGGTTCAGAAAGGCACCTTCTTAGCAGCTTCTCTAGATTAAGTCTTTCCAAACCCAATTCCATTCAAGACAGAATGAACCATGCAAACAAAAATGCCGGTCTTGCTGATTTGAAGAAAAATCTAAGGCATCTGTATGAAGTGGTGGCCATTGGAATCATGGACAATAAAGAGACAGCTCAAGAAATCAAGAATTTGGTGGAGGTGGTTGGTTACACCTCCTATGAGATCAGCAATCATGACTCCAGGATTGACGACACAGAGATGAATTTAAAATAAATAATGGGGAAGGTGGACCGGATTCAGGAGGACCTACAGCGTTTGGTGAACATGAATCAAGGCAGCCAAGTAAATGAAAATCCTCCAGGCGCAGCCCAACTTATGGAGGAGGAATCGGTATTTCAGCCACTGAAGCACCCAAGCAACCTTTAATGAATTTGATAGTCCATGTTTTTTTGTTTGTTACTTAATCAACAGTTTATTCGGGTATATACTACCTCTGTTTCTAGCAGCTATGTAAGAACTCTGTTTGGCTTTTTATTGTCATCTCTTTGGCCCTATTTTGCCTTTTCATTTTCAGAACAATTGAACTTTCAGTGAAAGCTTTTTTTGTAATGTATGGCTATGCACAGCCTGTTTAATATTAAATCTTTCATGGTTTCTATTATATATATATATATATATATATATATATATGGATTTATGATATGATTTCGATGTTGTTTTACTATGATATGATTTACTGTATATGATGTATTATTTTAATTTGGTCGTGGTAATGTTTGTTGAGTTATGTAATTTTGTTTATAGTTATGTTTAGATGGAAAAGTTAGAATTGTGGATTCTTTTATATGAAATATGATCAAAGAATTGTAAAGGACCACATGGATGGTCACAATGCCTCCTCTGATTATTGATAATGTTGTTTCATTTATGTGGAGTATTTTTAATGTAAATTTGTAATATGGATACACACCTTGAAAGGTCTTAGATGAGTTATTTAATTTTGGAATTAAATGTATAGATTGTTTTCACATATGTTTATACCTGAAGGCCTTATATATATATAAAGTAGTTCTGTTTGTAAATAATACCCTTAGGTATCTATTTAGTATATTTATTTCCTTAAACTTACTCCTATGATTAAATCTACTCTAATCTGAAACATGTCTCTACTGACAAATGTAATATGTTAGTAGAGATATAAATAATAGGTGAGCAATAAATAGTAGGTCTGGATTTACCTAGTTTATAGTAATAATTTCTGAATATTGAATGAATATAGAAACAAACTTTAGAGATAAAATCCTAGCTATATACAGCCTATGATAATATTTACAACCCTAGGGAGTATTTGAAGAGAATACAAACCCTAGCAGAACCTAGGCAGAACTTCAATTACACAGGGTTAGTAAATACATTGGAACATTCATCTAACATATTCATTATATAATCTAGAAGATAGCATAGACAGTCTAGGGTTAGATTTTAAGAAATGTAACCCTAGGAGATATGGATAGAACCAATCAATTCTAGGGTTAATAATATATATGAAATAATTTACATAAAGCATCCATCATTTACCCTAGAAATGAACTTGGGCATACTAAGAACTCATACTTGTAATTTATCTTCCTAAAGCTCCTTTAAAGGTTGGACCTACACACTTTTTAAATAACCAACATTATCAATTTAAGATAGATATGACCTCTGATTTTGATGACCAAATCACTTGGGAACTACCACGTTACTCCCAACCATGACCCGGAACCGTTCCTGGTTATAATCCGGATCCCCCCAAGCTGGACTCAAACATGCAAGTAGCTTAGAGTTCATAAGGTAGGGTTTCCTAACTAGTATTCAGTTCTGAATCAGTCCTCTTTTCCTTGCAGGAGAAAGTTCTCCAGGAAAACACTTGAGAGCCAAAAACAGGAAGAATAATAATTCTCCCAAATAAAAATCAGAACCCCCAAGCCTTTGCTTGGCTTCAATCTTTATAGACAAACTCTTTTAGTCAAAGGGACAGTTAAATCAAGAAACCAACCCTTTTTTAATTACTGGGGTAATTTTCAATACTTAACCTAGGAACTTTTAACTAGTTCCTAGTTAAACTTTCATAGGTATTATACTATTTATTAATCCTTTAATAATAAATAATAATTGATAGATTTTCTCTTCTTTATTTTATTTAATTATATATTAAATCATAATTAATTATTTATACATACTATGTATAAAATACATAGTATTATAACACTTGTTAACATTTTTCTCCAGGCATCATATACCATGATCCCTCGACTAAATGACACTTCTTCATTAAGGTCAAGTAGATAGGTGGCTTAGGTCTACTAGGCTAGGCAACTCTAAACCTCCTTGCATGTTGGATTTCCCTCGTATAACGTGGTAGCTCTTCAATACTTTGATGAGAATACAAAAATTTGAAATTTCATTTAATCACTTATAAATAAGTATGATGAGCTCAATCTTTTTCTCAAGTTGTTTTCACTCGGAAGTTATTAAATTCTTTTCAGTAACCCCTAGTGCTTACCAGATCCCATACTCAACTCTTATAGCAAGGAGTTACAAACATAGTGCAATTCCAGAGCTTTCGCTCAACACTAAATGCTAGGATGTACTTATATGATACACCTAGGGATACAATGGCCAAGGATCCGATGCTCCATAACTTATGCTCAACATCAACAGGGAAGGCTCCAGGGCTTATGCCCAACACATCCAATTATCTTTTCATGTGTTCCAGAGCTTCTCACTCAACACAAAGGTAAGTACTCATGTGCTCTAGTGCTTCTCGCTCAACACAATTCATCAATCACTCAAGTGTTCCAGAGCTCCTCATTCAACACAAAACATCTCGTCAATCATGTGCTTCAGGGTCCACACCCAACACAAAAAAGCATATGCATATATCATCAATAATTGGCTTATGCCCAATATATAAAACAAATCATCATGTTCATATGCAATGGGGTCTTTGACCCAATAGAAAATAAAACATCAAGATAATCATCATAATCAATAGACACATGCCTATAAGTGTTAGGTCCAAAATTCAGGATATTACAGCCATGGTTGGAGGTCTTTAGGATCCAAGTGGGATACATGTGCCATGGGTAGGTTTTTTGTAGAGTAAATGGATCTCAAAGAATAAACATGGTTAAGGGTGGAAAGAAGGGGATTAATTCCTTGATGAATCTTCTTATGGTCAAGCACCATAGTTAGGGGATTAAAACACTTGGGCCTTGGGACTTAAACATAGGTTTTTAAGCTTAATCACTATGAACAACAGATGAAATCCAAAATATAGGCAGTCTTTAGGGTGTTTTAGCACTAGAGTTTGATATGGATGCCATTAGGATGTTCTTCTCATTAAGGATGGGTCAGGGGACTTGATCATTTTCAAGAAAGGAAAAAAAGTTCCTTGGGATATTGTTGAATCTTCTCAGGCTCAAGTCCTTAATAAATTACTTGAGCCAACACTCAAGTCCTTTATAGGAATTATTTCCAAGGGTTTGAGTGGGATACTAGAACCATGAGTAGGTCTTGTGATGAAGGGGAATTAAGGACCAAGGATACCATTCAAACATAGAAAACTCAAGTCATCTAGAGGATAGTCAATGGCCTCCATACAAGTGTAGAACCAATATTCGATGACATGTGGTTACAGGGTTCCAACTAGTCAGGTTAATGGAAATAGACGAAGAGAGAGGTTGAAAAGTCGTAAATAGAAAATGGGACTCTGTCAAGTGAGACAATTAATGGAGAAGAGATGGTCAAAGACAATGCCAACCAAAAGAGCTGACGAAGTCATATTAAATCCAATGTTGATATAGAAGGAAGATGAGGAACCTACCAAAGCAGAGGCATGCATAAGTGTGAAGGTAGTTGGAGCAGTTACTATGCATTTATGGAGGTTATTGGAGAATTCTAAATGGAAAAACATGGAGAGAGAAGGTAGATGAGTATTTAATGTAGGAGGATTATAGAAGGAAGCGTTGAAAGGCTTCTAGAATAAGATCTGAATGGGAATTTGAATTCAATAATTCCTATAAATATCAGTGCATGATCATAGGAAGGGCTACTAAACCTTGGCTTATATCACTTGAGTAATTACTGTCTAGAGTGATTATTGTTCTGACAATGAAGAATACCCTCAAACCTGCAATTTACTAAGAGTTTTAAGATAACATTCAATTGGTTGTAACAACTGAAACAGATCCTAGACTATATGTTATAAATTATCTTTATAAAGAGATTCAGATAAATATAAATGCATAGTCCTTGGTGTTAACACCACAAATTTGTTTACTCATATCACTACCCTTGTTTATCTCATCCTTATACCCACTTTCCTAAAGTTAGGCCTCCATCAACCTACAAATATTAAGTTTCATAGTCATATTGGCACAACCTTATAGTTTACGCATAAATTTTTCCCAAAACTTTAAAAACAAAAACAAAATGGGAAATATCCAAAAGAAAAGGGAAACTCACAAAACAACAGGACAATACCATGGTTTTCCCCAAAATGCCATTAGGGAGTCTGAGAAGTTTATTATTTTATGTAGAAATAATGTGTTTTCTCTAATAATGTGCATACACTGTTATAACCAAGATTTGATCCTATTTTTAGAATTAATGATAATTTTATAATTAAAATGTGTCCTCACTTTTATAATGCATACACATTGAACTATGAATTACAAAAATAGGTGGAATTGTCTCGTTTCAACTATGTGTTTGATGAGTTGGTTGCTTTGATTTGAGCTTTGGAGTGATGAACTTGGTGATTTGGACTACATAAACAAAAACACACTCACTTTTCTAGCTCCCTATCATTATCTCCACCTTTTGATGATATTTTTAAATATGATTTACATTTCATCATCAATGAAACTACATACACTTATAGAGCAACAAATAGTATGGTGCAAAAGTCAAAATAGATATCTACACACTAAAAAAAAGATTGATTATGTTTAGATCCTCAACATGCTATTAATGCTTGGCAATTTTATTTTAGGGCTTCATTGATTTTATTAATTTAAAATATAAATATATATGAATAACATTAAAAGATATGAAAAAACATCGGTGTCACTATTCTCTATAATTGTACATATGTGTTTCAATAAATAATGTTATTTAGATGCTAAGCCATACATTATATTTTAGAGGTAAAGTAATATAGCACCCTCACAAGAATCTATTGTTTTTAGTTATACAAAATTTCCATAAATAAAAGTTATATATATTTATTACAAAGTAATTTATTTTTATATTTCATCCTTTTACATTGAAGTGCAATAAGTTGTATAAGTTCATAAAAGTTATATATATTTATTACAAAGTAATTTATTTTTATATTTTATCCTTTTACACTGAAGTACAATAAGTTGTATATATAGTTCTCTAATAAGTTGTATATATAGTTCTCTAATAATTCATTTTAGTGTAAACTCAATATGTCATGAAAGAAAAACAATAGCTTACATCAAAACTTATAAATGTAGTCTTATAAAAAATTATAAAAAAAAAAGTTCACTAAAACATTATGTAATCTTTTATGTCACATTAACCAATAATCCTAGAAAAAGAATTAGAAAACACAAACAAAAATGAATTTGAAGATTAAAGATATGCCTACATGATGACTTAAAAAATATGCTATGAAAATAAGAATTGACAATTATAATTATGTAGTCTTTTATAATTATGTAGTCTTTTATGTTAGAGTAAGGAAAAAAATTGGAAAACACAAACAAAAATGAACTTAAAAATTGAAGCTATACCTACATGATGACTTAAAAAGATATGCCATCAAAGTAAGAATTGATAATTACAATTGAATTCCACGATACCGTATGTATATGTGTTCGTGGTTGTTCGTCCCAAATTTGAAGTCTGCCATTCTCTTTGGGCAGAGAAATAAGATGTCCCTTGTTTGCATTGGTAAAAGTGAGTATCTAATGCAAGGTGAGAGTGAATAGGTTACCGTGAATATTTAAAGCAAGGTGAGAATGAATATAAAGTGGTTTATTTTTTTTCATATTTTGAAGGTTGCATATTTTTTATGTTCACATACGATTAATTTATTTTTATAAAATTGTTAGAGAAGTTTTTTTTTTTTTTTAAGATAGCAAAATTTATCATAACTTAGTTGTCAAATTGATTACTAAGAACATTTATCATTGTATTATATTTAAAAATGTGAGTTGATTCATCATTGTTATTCAAGGAAAACTATACCATCTAAAATAACTTGTTGGTAACCAATAAAGGGTAAACTTCCACTCCTACCTCTTTAGATATCATTAACTTGTTTTCTTATCAAGGAAAACAAGCACTTACCCAATATCTCGTACTCTTCATCATTACTAAAATTAACCAAACACAACAAAACAAAACAAAACAAAAACCATATAATATAAAATATCCACCAAAATTTAACTCGTTTCAAGTTTCGATTCACGAAAAATTAACTAGTTTGTAGTTTCAAAAGAGTTTCTAATTTTAATATACAACATGCAAATATCAACATTTTTTTCCTTAGGTGTTTAGAAGCAAATCGTTTTATAATTTTTATAAAGTAAAGATGATAGATACCAAAGAGAAAGTAGGTTATAGTTTCATAAAGTAAATTATCCGATGGAAGCAGAAGTTATATATTTTTGAAAACTTGCTTCCTTACTTTCTTGAAACCAAAGTTATATATTTTTTAAAACTTGCTTCTTTACTTTCTTGAAACCATCATGTATCTTGATTCTTGTTTACGTTCTAAGATGACATCATTGTTATGTTCCCGACAGGGAATATATATGAATCGGTTAGGTCAATTAATTCGATATGCATATTTAAATTTTTTAGTTTTCAAACGTTTTTAATATAGTTTGATTAAATTTTATTTTTTGAATTATTTAAATATTGATTTAACTTAATTTCTATTGGTGTTTTGCAGGTGACGTTTACTTGGTTCTTTGTGCCCCAAGACCCGGCGGCGTGATGGCGTAAGCAGTAGCAATGGGAATTATGTATTCGGTAAGGTTTATTCTCAATATCCCTCTTTCTTGTAGGACATAAAGGTGATAGGTGGCTCATCCATTCAATGGTTTCCATTAATATCATTGGAATCCAATACATTGTTCCCAGAGCTTCATCACAATGTGTGCAACTCGCTAGTCACGGTTTAATGGCTTTAGTTAATGCCATTTAATAGCACTAATAATGGAGCAGTACTTCTCCACTTGTTCGCTGTCTGTTTTTCCACTTGGATGGTGGCTTGTCAAATCAAGGTAATTGTGTTGATATTTATGCCATTTCGAAGAGTACTTCTCCACTTGTTCGCCATCTGTTTTTCCACTTGGATGGTGGCTTGTCAAATCAAGGTAATTGTGTTGATATTTATGCCATTTTGAAGAGATTTTGAATATAGTTATATCACATTCTTTTCTATTTCGATCACATTCTTGCTCGAAATTACGATCATTAGCTTGTGAGATTCCCGGAAATCTACCTCCCCCTTTCTTCAATGTAACCCAGCCAACTCAGATATTTGCAGCCAAAGGTCTTTCTCAGGACGAGATTGGTACATTATCAGGTATATTAATCTGTGACTTGCAAACCATTAATGTGTCAATTTTTGTAGATGATAATAATATTTTAGCAAAATCAAATCTTGATTGTAATCATCTTCGTGTTGTTTGGGCGCAAATGCAGTACAGACAATTGGTGTCTCTCACTGTCCTTCATTCCTAACCAGGCTCTACAATTTCAACGGCCCGAATACGACTGATCCATCCCTTGATCCTCAGTATGCTGAGCTACTGAAGCAAAAGTGCCCACAAGGAAACCCTAGCAACAGCAGCACGACCGTGTTCATGGAGACTAAAACGCCATTTACTCTGGACAACCTGTATTACAATGAAGTTATTGCTCACCGTGGTCTGTTTACATCTGATGCAACTCTGCTTACAGATCCAAACACCGAATCCAGTGTGGCTGGAAACTCCGGCCTTCACTTGGCAGAGTGGCAGCAAAAGTTTGCTGCCGCTATGATAAAAATGGGAACCATTGGCGGATTGACTGGCAACGAGGGAGGAATCCGCCCGAACTGCAGGGTTGCTAAGTACAGTTAATACAAATTGGAAATTTCGTTTTCGTTTGCTTGAAGTTTGGAATTAGAGTTCAATTGCAAATGGGTTTGCACTTCTCCACGAATAAATGATTTGTACTCACTTGTTTCGCTGCATGTATGAGGTGCTTTAATCTTCGGAAGATTAAATTTAAAACCTAATAAATATTCTTCTATGAATTTTGGATTAATTAATGCCCATAGATTTAGATATCGTATTTATTTACTTTTAGCATAGTTGGAGGTTGATATTCGATAACTAATAGGGTTAATGAAGATCCAAAATTCCGAATCAACCCACAGTAAAATGAGCGATAAGGCCAGCTTCCCCTATCATCGACAGTATCACTTGCTCGAAATTAGTAGACTCTTAACGTTTATAGAGAGGGACCAAATTAATAGCGAAATGGACGTAATTTGTTGCTTTGAAGGTCAAAATATAATGGGCACTGACGCCCATGTCATTGGTTATTTTGAATGTGAAAATTCAAGCAAAATCTAAATCATTGACGAACCGCCATTTGTATTTGCACGTCGTTGGTAGGATATGATTTAAAAAAAAAATCAATAATCATCAAAACATCGGAATTTGTGCACACTCATGTATGCTTCAACCATTATTAAATGATCAAGTAAATCGCATGCTTTAAATTCCATCTTTCATTCAAATTTGTATTATTTTCATAGTTAAGTTTTCTTTCAGTTTTTTAGTAGTACCATTAAAAGTTTAATTGTTCATAGGATGGAGTGTCTAATAGAAACCACTGAAACAATAAAGTTTTAACTAAGCTCCATTCTAAAATTCAATTCTTTTATATAGAGAGAGATTAGCAGCGCCGTATCACATTTATATTACAAGTGTACAAGTGTAGCATTATTGGTTGAAAAGTATATCTCATTTATTGCATAGAAAGGTGTAATTTTGAGTTAAGAGGAAATATTTATTTTTTATGTTTATTTCGACAAATTTTTATGTTCCCGACCAGGGATATATCTGAATCGGTTAGGTCAATTAATTGGATAGGCATATTTAAATTTTTTAGTTTTTAAATGTTTTTAATATAGTTTGATTAAAAAAAAAATTGAATTATTTAAATATTGATTTAACTTAATTTCTATTGGTCTTTTGCAAATGACGTTTGCTTGGTTCTTTGTTCCCCAAGGCTCGGCAACCTGTAGTAATGGGAATTATGTATTAAGTAAAGTTTATTCTCGATATGCCTCCTTCTTGTAGGACATAAGGTGATAGGTGGCTCATCCATTCAATGGTTTCCATTAATATCATTGGAATCTAGTACATTGTTCCCAGACCTTCACCACGATGTGTGCAATTGGCTAGTCATGGTTTAATGGCTTTAGTTAATGCCATTTAATAGCATTACGAATGGAGCAGTACTTCTCCACATGTTCGCGGTCTGTTTTTCCACTTGGATGGTGGCGTGCCAGTTCAAGGTAATTGTGTTGATATTTCTGGCATTTTGAGGAGATTTTGAGTTTTGATTATCCATTTATGAAATTGAGATATAGTTATATCACATGTTTTTCTAATTCGATCATATAATAATCTGGTATCAACGTGTTATGTCATTATATATATTTTACGACCTCACTTAGTTATGCTCGAATATCAAGAAGTTGAAATTTTCGAGGTTATATTGGCAGGTATGAGGAAAAAAAAGTAAATGTGGATGCTATGAATCTAGTTCATGACATTGCCAACACAAGTTAATAAATAATTCTTCCTGCATGCCAACGCCATTGAGGATGTGTCATTGAGATGAAGACAATACTATACCAAATCTCCAAGTCTTAAGTTCATTAATTTGATAATCCACAAGTGAAGGAAGTTATCAGCCATTGAAGGGGAATATATATTGAGTTTTTAAAAGATCTATCATTTATGTGATGAGAGAAGGCACTATTCTTGAGATAACTGGAAAATCTCCCTTAAAAAATGAGTTTTTGTTTAAAAAGATGTTACCAGATCTCTCCAGATGGCAAATGCAGTTTACCACACCGACACATCATAAATATTCTACCAGATTCAATACAGGAAAGTTTGTTTATATTTAAAATTACCGTCAACCAAAGCTTGGATTGACTGCAAACAATCCGAAGTAACTTATGGTCACAAGATAGTAAACGTAACAAGTGATGAAGATTTATAAGAGTGGTGTAAATCAACATTAAATATTCTGGAGTTACAGTTTTACCTTTTCAACTATTCCATGTTATCGAAGGGGATTGGTATCGATATGGGAACTACTTACATTTGTGTGGGCGTTTGGCAGCACGACATAGTAGAAATAATTCCCAATGACCAAGGAAACAAAATGACTCCTTCATATGTTACTTTTACTAATACATAGCGCCTTATTGGGGACGCTGCAAAGAATTAGGTGGCCATGAATCCCCAGAACACGGTCTTTGATGCCAAGAGATTGATCGATAGGCGCTTCACCGATGCCTCGATGCAGAGTGACATGAAGCTATGACTTTTCAGGGTCTTATCTGGCCCGGCAATAAGCCCATGATTAAAGTATCATACAAGGGCGACAAGAAGCAATTTTCACCCAAGGAGATTTCCTCCATGGTGCTCACCAAGATGAAGGAGATTGCCAAGGACTTTCTTGGACAGACTGTGAAGAATGTTGTGGTTACTATTCCTATCTATTTCAATGACTTGCAGAGACATGCAACTAAGGATGTTGGTCTCATTGCTGGGGTGAATGTGTTGAGGATTATTAATGAGCCCACTGTTGCTTCCATTGCTTATGGGCTTGATAAGAAGTCCACTTCTACTGAAGAAAAGAATGTGCTGATATTTGATTTGGGAGGAGGGACATTTGATGTTTCGATTCTGACGATTAAAGAGAGAATCTTCGAGGTGAAAGCCACTGCTGGAGATACCCACTTGGGAGGTGATGGTTTTGATAATAGGATGGTGAATCACTTCGTGCAAGAATTTAATAGAAAACACAAGAAGGACATCGATAGGAATGCCAGAGCTCTTAGTAGGTATGGGAATTCTTTTTTTCTCACTCTCTTTCATTTATGGCTCACGTAATTCTTTCTTTCTGTGGTCCTTTTTCTGTGAACAATTTATTTGCTTTAAATAGTTGATTAACAGTAATCAAAACAGAACATTTGGGCAGGTAGCTTGTCCATTTATCCATTTATTAATGGTCCCAATTAATGCCAATAGAAGCGGGTAGTGTTCTAGGACATATACCAAGATTTATGTAGCTTGCTGGTTAGAGTTTAATGCCATTTAATACTTTCATGTGCATTTAGGTTAATTACATTCCAGTAGATTCCATCACAGCAAGATTGAACTGACCATTAATTGTTGGTAAGTTTGTGTTTTATTTCATAATCTACTCAAGCGAACAAGGTATCCAAAGGTCTGAGAGGTTTATCTATCTTTTCTGTTGTTATTTTTGTTTTGATTTTACCTAATCAAACTCAACTAAAATGTTGTTTACTGTTAGTAAAAACTCTACTCAAACAAAGTTGACACTATAGGGATGGTGAGAGTCTGTGAATTTTAAGATGTAAGTGATTGAAAAACATTGCTGAAATTTATGCTTCCTCTATTAAAATTTAGAGACTATAGGGATTCCCTTGTTGAACCTACTGGACATACTCATGGCTGCGGATAGATCCAGGCATAGATACCTACAGTAGATCCATTTTGAGAGATTAAAGCAACAAAGACAAGTTCGAGTGGATTCAGGTGACTGCCCTCTAGTTGCATTTGATCTTGTGATCTAAAGTTGACATTTAACTTAGCAATTGTATTAATGATAATTCACCCTTCTAAGTAAGCTCGACTCTCTACATTATTGGGAAGCCATCTCATAGCTTCATAGGCCATGTGCAAGCATCGCACTTAGTATAAGTCCAAGTGATACTTGGTATTAAAGAATTGATAGAGCTTAAGAGAGTTTGAACGTGAAGTTAGACAAGAATGCTTGGTTCTCCAAATGGCTAGCTTGAGAGAAAGAAATGGCCACCTGCAGTAGGATGGAAAGCAAACAATACCAGAAGACAACACATGGTGTCCATGCACACATTTTTCATGCCTATCGGCCTCGTGTTGGTCCTGTCAGGTTTATGCAAATGTCTCTTTTGTTATTTCACTTTTATCATTTTCAACCACGTCAAATTCACATTGTTTATCACAATGCCAAACAAGTAAATCCAATGTTCCTGAATGTGCATTGGAAAAAATATTTGATATAGTTGTTTGATATCTTTTTCAGTTAAGTTTGAGCTCAAGCTAAAGTCTTAATTTTATATTTCTGCTTCCATTGTCTTAAACCATTAACTCTTCCATTGTCTTAAACCATTAATTGGTTACAATTTACAACATACATTAGCTTAGCCCAGCCCAAGTGGGAATGCCAAGGACATTGCCATCTTGTGGCTTTTTGTTTAAATTAGTCATATAAATTATGGATAGGAATGAAGCCTTTTGTTTAAATTAGTGATGTAAATTATGGATAAGAATGAAGTAAATGAAATATTAAAATAATGCAAAGGAGTCAATTTTTTTATATTGTGAAAAGCCTATACATTCTTGAAATTTCATGTGGAGATTGTCAAATTATCGAGGAAAGTTACCATGCATTTCAGTGTTTTGAAGATTCCTATATATGCTCATATCTAATTTCTTTGAAAAAAAAGGTTATGCTAATATGCTTGCTAATAACCTATTTTTTAATTTCATTTTAAGAAAAAACAAACATAGATATGATGTTAAATGATGATTCAAACTGAAGATAATTCTTCTATTAAAAAATACAAGTCGTGTTTGTTTATAACATTAATAAAATTAGTTGTGAGACAAATCAAAGTTATCTCATGAAGCTTTGATGGTCCAATTTTAACTTTTAAGTCCTTGTTATTTGATTTCATACAACTACTTCAACTAGTTTTTCAATTGCAAAAAAAATTTCGTCATAACTAGTTACAAAGTTAATGGCAATGTCAGGAACATTGCCACCACGTGGCTCTTGTTATATCACAATTACACTGTTCCAATTATAAATGAGATTTATCCTATTTTAACCGCATCATTTTATTGACTGATCATACGAGTCTATTAGTGTTGACCTAAGAATGCCACTGAGTCGCCACACCAATCCGTAATGAAGACTATTCCAGATAATGAAGGGCCACAGAACGCGAAAGAAGAATCGCGACTCTTGCAAAGAAATTTCATCCCATGTGAAAGTATGATCTTCTTTTTGAACAAAAATCCAAAGCTAGCTGGAAGTCTGTTGGAGGTCTTCCGTCAACTAGAAAATCCCAGAAAATTGTTACCAAGAAAATGACCTGGATGGATTCGGTATGACAAAAATCATTCCAATCTTAAACTATACTACTTTTCTTCTGTCTATTAGCTGTATGTGCAAACATTCAAAAGGATTGCAATCAATACAGCTACTCGATTGGTCTTTTATAGAGCTCGATCAACCAAAGCCAGCTGCAGATCCGAACCATGATTTCATCTACAGAGAGCTGGCTAATCTTCGTAAGTTTCTTTTCATAGATCACAAGTTGTTGTTATAGATTAAAGCCTTGTATGTAGGCAACTATTAATCAGTTTGCAGCAGAGAGCAATAATTGCTCTTACATTTTCAGAGAGCAATAATTGCTCTTACATGTTCATTGTTGATTGTTAGATTTTAGCAGCAATTGTTAACAATGAGTTTGTTGCAACAATCATTGTTCTGCTTAATGCTGATTAATTTTAGCATTGTATCTTATTCTGCCTGATATTGAATTTTCGAAACCTGGTTGAAATCCTTATAAATCCTTATAATTGAAGTAATATTTTCGAAACCTGTTGTTTTGGTTGAAATCCTTATAATTGAAGTAATATTTACAGTGCTTAATTGTTGTTGCCAGGGATTTGTTAGAGTCATGATAATGATAGAGGTAGTAGCCCTCCCCGCTGTGACGGGCACGAATAAAGTTGCGGACAGACAATTAAACTTCTGGAGAGAAAAGCTTCACAGTGTTCAAGTACCCAACACGGTAGCGGCAAGTATGTCTCCGCTCACACAAGAGGAAGAGAACACCTTCGCTAAAATCATTATGGAAGGAAAGCTGCAATCCTATTCGAGCCAATTCTGTAAGTCCGCCAATTTACTGTGTTACCAACCTGTATACTTGGTTGAGGTTCGCCTAAAGAGATCTGTACACTTAAAGAGAAATGAGACAAGGAGAGACATATTTTTCTCATCCAAGGAGCTGAGGGAAGGAGGACAAATAACATTGCCAGAGCTTTACAGTCCTTGGAAGGCATTTTTGCCCCGGAATCTATCAGAGCTCTTCCCATTTTCCAGAGCAGCACTTTCAGATGTTCTTTCTTCTTTTAGCATCCCAACAAAATCAAACATGGCGGTGGACATGAACATGACTCTGTTAGCGTGCGAAGCTAGGCCCCAGCGAGGGGAAATAAAGAAGTGTACCACGTCGATTGAGGCCATGATAGATTTCGTTCTCTCTAACATGGGTTCTTCTGAGAGTGTAGAGCTTCTTTTTCACCCTGCGCCCAGTACAGGTGACTCTGGAAAGAAAGCTAGGGTTAGGAAAGTTGTTGAAAAACTATTTGTTCCTTCAAGCCGCCCCCCATTAGCCTGCCATCGCTTGGTGTATCCCTTTGGGGTGTCGTATTGTCATTCTATCAGTGGGACAAGGATTTTTACGATGGAACTTGAGGTGTTGGAGAAAAATGGAAATATGTATAACGCCAGTGCTCTTTGTCAGCCCGACGGACAGAGCAAGGGATCGGTTTATTGTCACCTGATTTGGGGGGACAGTCTGCTATGGCTAATTAAAGAAAATCACTAGTTAGTCGATCATAAGTAGCTAATAAACTTGGCTTCTAGATTATAGTGGTATCTGTTGGAAAAAGCTTCAAATGCTGTGAACATTATTCGGTTTGCTTGAGGCCATTTAATGAGGTTACCTGATCTTAGGATCTCATCTTAGGATCTGAGGTACCTGAAGTTTGAGCCTCAAATGCTATGCAACAACTGTTTTAAATAAATGGTTTTGATGTTTTTAGGTATACCTTGTAACCTTGTGACAGGTGGAATAATGTTTGTACTCAAGTACCATTACTCTAATAAATAAATGGTTTGGATGTTTTTAGGTATACCTTGTAACAGGTTGAATAATGTTTGTAGTCAAATACCGTTACTATAATAAATAAATGGTTTTGATGTTTTTAGGTAGATGGGTTTGTAATACATAATGAGAATTATATATATCCCAGGTGGCTCGATCTAGTTCTAGGACGTTCAGAGAAGTCATGAATTTGTAATATATTGTAACAGTATCAATTTGTAACATATTGTAACAGTAAAACTCAATTTATATCATTTATGAAATTTAATGGCTCTTTTAAATTTAATAGTTTTTAAAATATTATTAGGTAGTGTTCTCTATTATTTATTAGAATCAAAGAATCAAAATCTTTGCATCTGTTTATAGGCCATCATATATGTCATATAGGAGGCTACCTAGTTCAAATTGTGTTTGGTTTGTTTTTAGTAGTAGTGGGACAAAAGTTTTTCTTGTAAGTTGTGTTTATTTTCTTAAATTGTGTATATTGTTATGTCATATAGAAAACAGACATCAACCCAAGGCTGCTCATATGTTGTGCCTTCCCATTATAACTATCTAGTTCAGATTATGTTTGGTTTGTTTTGAGGAGTAGCGGGACAAAATTTTTTATTCTTAACTTGTGTTTATTTTCATAAATTGTGTATATTATTAATAAGGATAAATCTAGAATGTGATTTTTTTAAGCTAGCTTTGTTTGTATCGGGTTTGTGTAGTAGGATGTTGCACCTTACAGTAAATAATTCTTCCTTGGTAGTGAGATAGACTTGAATGCTCAAAAACTCACCTTGTGATCAAGACGGGTGGTTTAATAGCTCTAGGTCTTGAGGGATGACAATTTGCACTCATAACCATACTATTTAATCTTTTTTGCAACATTGTAGATTGGATGTGGTTTTCATACAAGAATTCAAGTCAATTTCGTTCAAGCTTTAGAATTGAAAGATATATTGTTGTAGTAGGACTCCTTTTTGGGCTTCAATTCATTATTAGGTAAGTGGAGAGGTGGTGATTATCCTTTTGACCAAATGAAAATTACACTCATGAGCATATTGTCCAAGGTGTTTTGCAACATTGTATATTGGATGTGATTTTCCTACAAGAAGCCAAATCAACTTGATTCAAGCTTTGAAATCGAATGCATAATTGTTGTAGTGGTCTTATTCGAGCTTTAGGTCATTATTAGGGTAGTGGAGGAGTGGTGAATATTCTTTCAATGTCCTATTTGTAGAACTTTAAGGTTTTTTTGTAGTTTAGATATTGAGTATCAATGTGTCTCGAACACACTTTTGATATAGGATGAGGTACTAGGCTTTTGTATTGTTTACATTCCTAAGCTCAATTTAGAACATGATAGACTTTGGGATTGGTCGATGGAATGTTATCTTTTGATTGTGGAGTGGATTGTTGGAGGAAGTGTAAACATGGTATATTGGGAAGAAAACCAATGGAGTAGTTGAGATTCTATGGTTAGTGATTCACAAAAGAATACTTGGAGTTGCTATAAGGACTCTCTTAAGATGTTTAGCCGTAATTGGAAACAAAAGTAGATTGATTATGGTTGCTTTTTCACTCGGACCAATTCATATCAAGGGTGTGATAGGGTTCAATCTTTTTCATATTAGTTATATTGTCCCTAGGAGGATATGTCCTTTTCAATAATGACTCACTCAGTTGATGTGATAGGTTTTGATCACCTTCCAATTTAGACTATGATCATAGTGGGTCACTCAATTAATTTTAATCCTTATTGTTTGTTGAAATTAGATGTATCTCATTTAAAGTTAGAATATTTGCATCCCCTTGTTTATAGAGTTTGAGACCTCTCCCCTATGCCAATGGGAGATTAGGGTCAAATTCTTTGGTGGAAGCCTCCAATTTGTCACGTTGTTAAGTTCATGAGAGGATGGGGTTGAATGATGACTCATAAATCGAAAAAGGAGGTACAAGTGACATGACTTAGACTTGATAATATTTGCATCTTTATTTATCCAAAGATGGGGGGATGGCTCAGCTAGAAGATTGGAAACGATTCATAGGTGGCTATTGGAATCAATCCTTTTGTTGGCGTTGATGGATATTTCTAACTATTGGCAGCTTTACTATCACAACTTCATTCATTAAATATTCAATTCCTTTCACAAATTTGGAGGCCTAATGGTTATGTCTTCAATCGACCATTATGGATGGATGCTAATGAAATGGGTATGTTGATTAATGCAGTAGGTGAATGGAATTCCTATGTGATGAGGTTGATCAAATCTGGTAGTTGCTTATCAATAAAGAGGGCATTTTGGTTTGGGATAGGGTTGGTGCAAACGACATACTTTTAACCAAGAATTCCCATGTTTCTATTTCAGAAGATCATTTGGTCTCATCACCAAAATGGTGGGAAATGCACCTATGGAAATGGAGGATTGCCATCAAATTGAAGTGATTTATATGGCTTAGCATAGAGAATAGGATCCTAACTTGGGATATTCTCCTTCACAAAGGTTTCTCAAGTCATGGAATATGTGTTCTATGCAGATTGGAATCAGAATCAATGTCTCATATATTTCTGCATTACCCTTTCTTCAAATTTGTGTGGATAGAATTATGTAGTTTTATTGGTATACAGGTGGCATGGGAAGGATCCTCCTTTCAAGATTGTATGGAAAATTGGATCCAAAAGAAGGTAAATTTTAAAGAGATCCCAATATTTCTTGTTTGGGAGACACACGGGAGACATGGAAGTCCAAAAATAGGTACATTTTTTAGGAAGTCAATCCATCCATTTCAATCACTTGATATAAAGCTATTAATTGTTATTTGAAATTTCATAAGGAGCATAATAATAGGACCTTAAGAAATATAATTATTCCATATTTTGATGAGGATTCTCCCAATGGTTTTTTTGTGGGGCCAAAAGGATGGGATTCATGGCACTGGCATGTATCTCAAGATTTAAAGGAATTATTGTCTTCACCTGTAGATGGGGTTGGTTTTGGAACCAATACAAAATTTGAGTTGCTGGCTACTTAGGGACTTTTGTGGATGGAAAAAAAAGGGACTCTTAAATCTACATATTTCAGGTGACTCAAAAATTGTGATTGATTGGATGAAGGGATGCTCTAAGCTAGATGTTATTCATCTACATCATTGGGATGATAGAATTTTGGAGCTAGGGAGCCTGAGTTGGACTCGGGAACTTGGAGTAATTTCTTGGGTTGGAATCAAGAATGACTAAGCCTTATGTGTAAAGGTTAATCCTCATGTGTTGAGGTGAATTATTTGATATGTCAAAGTGATGATGTTCTATAGTATTATTGGACAAGTCTAAGGATTTGTGTGTCAAGTTTGATCCTCATGTATTGAGGTGGAACTCATGTGTAGAGGTGATACTTTGCATTAATTTTGTGTGATGTATTACTAACCATGGTCACTCGAGATGGATTAGATATTAATTCTCCTCTATAGTGAATTAATTTAGCATATGACCAATTGGAGCAAGATTAATATAATATTATGACAGCAATGGACAAATATTCTTAATATAATTTGATATGATAGATAAATTATGGTTAGCATATACGGCCCATGCAGATAAGATAAGAGATAAAGTTAATATGAATTAAGAACAAAGATAATTTGAATTAATCATGAGAATGACTTATGTTCATTAACGAGAACTCAAATTGTTAAGCTTCAATGACATTAACAATGTATGCCTCGGTTCATTAAAGAAGAACTCACACTGGTCACTTTAGTAAATCAATCAACATGATTTTAGTGAAGAATAGTTAACTAAAGTGTTAGTAGAGAAGAATTGGTTAACTAAAGTGTTTTGCATGATGGCACTTTAGTTAAACTAAAAGAAGACACTTTAGTTAAACTAAAAGATGACACTTAAGTTAAAATATGAAACTTAAGTTATGACACTTGCCTAACAACACTTGAGTTAGAAATTCTAGTTCTAAGTGTTCTAGCAGTCAATTAGAAAGCGAGTTCAACCTGAAGTCAGTAGAGCATGGATATAATATCAAAGATAAAAGGCATTGCGCATTGTGTTATGCAGGATTGAAGAAACCAAAGAGCATAACTATTCTCCTATGAAAGAATTCATTATATTTTTGCATGCTAGCCTAATTCCCATGCAGTGATTCACTACATCTTGCATGAGACTGAATTTGGCAAGTTATTAATGTGGTGGACAAATCGCAAAGTTTATCCAGTTGATCTCTCTTCTCTATTATTTAGTGATAAAAATTGGGGTGTTTGAATTCTCTCTTATTTTGCGCCTGGGGTACCGAAAGCAATCTGCAACCCTAAAATACATTCTCTGTTATTTATCATTATTATGTTGAGAATATTTAATGGGGTTTTCCATCCTCGTTGATGGTTTTCCCCATGGTAAATCCTGTGTTATGTGTGATAGATTGTGTGTATGAATGGTTCATTGATTTCAAGTGCTCTGTATTTCTGCAATTAAAGATTAAATATCTAAGTTCAACATATTTCTACAAAATTCAACAATTATCAGTACTAAAAGACCCCTTATAAGAGATCGAGCCTAAGTACTTGAAAATATTGATCCCCTCCATAGGTTCAGCCAAGGAATCCACCTCTTATACATCATGATAAGCACTAGTTAGGGTTTCCATTGTTGTACCATAGTTCAACCAACCAGCTCCTTCCCTCCCTTTTAAGCACCCTCATATGCTAAACCATATCAACATATTCAATTTAACAATATTACTTATTGTAATAATATATGATAAGTAATATCAATATGACCCTATAAACCATATTAATAATGTATATTAATAGTGTAAACTATCGACCAAATTAAGTTTCATTGGACTAGGGGTAGCAGAAGTTGGGAATTGTCTATGATCCTAAGGGAATAAGGAAGCATATTTCATGTGGAGCCTATTAAGGAATCGCCAATGACAACGAAACTAAGGTGATGGAATTCTACCAAGGATTGTGCATGCTCAAATATAAAGGAATTGTTGATGCCACTGTTATAGTAGACTCCACTAACATCATAGAATCCCTAGCTCTACAAAGGACCCCTAGAAATGTGAATTTGGATAGACTGATCGAACAATCTTTGGACCTCATCAATGACCATGGAAAAAATAATATCTTCCGAGCATTAAGAAGGAAAAAAATGGTGCATCACCATGCCAACTATGGTGTTCACATGAATGAAGGTTATATGGTAATCAATGACAAGAAGATAATCTCCAAATTTATTCCATAGAAATATTATCCAAGCCCTCAAGATCCACTATTTTAACAATTGTAATTGCAAGTATATGGGGGAGGTGGGAGCATTTAATCCCACATCGATTAATGTTAATTTGCAAAAATTGAATTGATATATGTAGCTAGGTGTGTTTGGTTCTTTGCATGTGGATTTGGCTTGGAGGTCTAATTCTTGAATTTGGAGAGAGTTCTAGTGCTAGCCAAGTGTTGACAAAGTCAACCTCTAGAAAATTATGGTTCACTATCATTGTGAAAAAAACTGTGGTGTCCTTTGTGATCTAGCTTAGTTAAAAGGTGCAGAAAACTTAGTTAAAAGGTGCAGTATATGTTGTGGTAGGGAGATAATAGAGGTGAAAAGTTTCATGGAGCATATTTCTTGGACCAAAACTTGATTTACTAGCACAAGCTACTGTAAACAAAAATTAGAGCTACACTTGAAATGAATTTCTTTATACTGTTACAAAGGAAAAAACATGATCTTGAGGAAATGATGCAAAACATAGGCACATAATTATGGAGGAAATCAAGGGTGAACTGATTGGAATGGCCATGGAAGATATAATGGAAGTACAAATAGAAGAAGCCCAATGGGGTCTATTATTTTAATTCTTTGTTTATTTTTTTGTATGTATGGTTGAATCAAATTTATAAGTCGTTACACTTGTCAAATTTTTAGTCTCGGTTCTATATTACAAGATTACACTAGGTCAAATTTTAGTATGAGAAACTCATTCTAGTTCTAACTAAAGACCTCTGACAATATTATCATTTTGTATTACATTGGGGACATAAAAACTTCAAAGTGTTCAAGTACCCGAGAGGCTAGTAGCAAAGCACTTCTAGGAGGTGAACTTATTCGCTAAAACATAATGGATGGAAACTTACAATCCTATTCCAAAAAATTATGCAAGTCTGCCAATTTATTGTGTTACCAAGTTGTACATTTGCTTGCGGTTCCCATCACCACATTGGTAAACTTCAGGATTAATAAGTTTGAATTAAACCAGACAAGGGTCTATATATTTTTTCATCCAAGGTGCTGAGGGAAGGGAAAAAATAATAGTACTAGTGCTTTACAGTCTCTGGAAGGAATTTTTAGCCCGTAATTGTTAGCCAAAACCAAGCTGACTAAACTTGACTTTACCGCTTAGTTAATATTAAAATTTAATTTTCACCTTTTCACACCGACCTCTTTTTCTTTTTCACTTGTCGAGTGAAACTTGTCGATCTCCCAACTAGACAAGTCTATCAACTTTGGTCGGCCTTTAGACCTGACTGATTTACTTCGACTTACTTGTCGGTTCTACTAACTGATTTTACCTCGACCACTTGTCACTTCGAAGTCGGCTGACTCCGACCTCTAAGTCAGCTCACCTCTTCGACCACTTAAGTCGGCTGACCTCTTCGACTTCTCAAGTTGGCTGACCTCTTTGACTTCTCAAGTCGGCTAACCTCTTCGACTTCTCAAGTCGGCTGACCTCAACCGACCTTGTCGGTTCACTTTGGTCGAAATCTACAGTGTTTTTTCTTAGTCTAAGAGACTTAATAAATTACAAATGATTTTCACGTGTGAGTAAGATGAAGTAAAATAGACACATTAAAAAATACAAATAACTTATAGAACATATGCCCAAATATGTAGGAAGACTTGAGTTGACCAATGTGTCGTAAAACCTGGAACTTTCATGCGGTGAGAAATTTATGGGTTCTTGTTCTTTTAATCAACCGTAATGGTAAAAGACATTTACACAAGTAAATCTAGAAATAATGTGCATCCAAATAAACATGCATTCAATCATAGACTATTTCATAT
>LPNX010083841.1:127949-263003 GCA_001517045.1 Pseudotsuga menziesii
TGTGAGAGAGAGAGAGGGAGGTATAGGGAGAGACATTAGGGGTGGTAAGGGGTTAGAGGAAGAGATAGATGAGGGTGTTAGGAGATTGAAGGTAAGTGGAGTAGGGGAGAAAGAGAGTGAGAGAATGTGTTAGTAATGGTTAGGGAGAAGTGGGTGAGAGAGAGAGGGAGAGGAGGGGGCTATTCATAGGGATGCATATGGATGTGTGTGTGTGTGTGTGAGAGAGAGAGAGAGAGAGAGAATGGGGTGGTGGTTTGTTAGGTAGTTAGGGGAGAGCGAAAGGGGTAGGGGTTAGGTGGAGGTGGAGGATTTGGGGAATGAGAGAGAGTGAGAGAGGTGGGAGAGAGAGAGAGAGAGAGATATCAAGGGGGTAGGGGTTTAGGTAGGAGTAGGTAATTAATTATAAAGAAAGGGGGGTATAGGTGAGGAGTGTGGGTGTTAGGGTTAGAGAGAGAGAGAGAGAAATTAGTGGGTGGTAAGGGGTAATAGGTAGAGAGAGAGGGTGGTGGTTAAGGGGTTATAGGGAGAGACATAGGGAGTGTTACAATATTCGTGGTTAGTGGAGAAGGGGAGAAAGAGAGTGAGGGAAGGGGTTAGTAAGGGTTAGGAAGAGGAGGAAAGGGGTGAGAGAGAGTATGGAGGAGGGGTTTTAGGGGCTTAGAGGGAGAGATAGGGGTAGGTGTAGGGTGTGGGTGAATAGGGATAGGGGTTATTTGGGTGGGTTAGGGAGTTTGAGAGGAGTTGTTAGGGGGTTGGGGGGGTGTTACAGGGTTGGGGTGTGTTAGGGAGTTAGAGAGGGGTAGGGTGTGTTAAGGAGATGGAGAGTGTATGTTAGGGGGTTAGGGAGATGGTTTTAGGGGGGTGTTAGGGAGTTGGATAATTCTCCCTTGAACAAACTTTCTATTATATTATTGTATCCTATCTTAGGAGTCTTTTATTAATTATTGGGTCTGCTAGTACCGTTGGGTCCACTTGGCCTAATGGGGCCAAATGTACCACTCACTAGAGTGTGGGGAACACCGATAGAGGACTGAGACTAATTGCACTTGCATGCATCAGTTTAGGTGCCTCCTAGGGCAATCCCTACATTTTAGGATCCACCAGGAGTCTCGGAACCAACCTCCTTTAGTTGCGGGATGTTGGTTACTAGTTGAGCTTAGTTACTCTTCAGTTACATTTAGTTAGATCTAATTCAGTTCAGTTAGCACTATTTATGCATGGATGCATTTGGATAAGGCGTCTTTGCTCACCTACCACCTCAATTACACTGAGTTAACTAATTATAACTAATGGATTAATTGATTTAGACATTTGGAGTTACCCACTTGGACTCTGATAGTGATTTAGACATCTTTAGTTAGCCATGAAGTCAGATACAGTCACATCCATTTGGCAGATTTGAATTCATACCTAATGATTCGAATTCTTTCCTATGTAACACTATTGTAACACTGAATTATGTAATGAAGATAATATTGTAATTCTCTGAGCAATACTTGTATGTTTCCTGTGAGATTTGATTTGTTTAGTTTGTATGATTCATTCCTATTCACTGCATAAATAATTTTGGACTCATTGCTTGATGATCTAAATGGCACAACAATTCTAACATGGTATCAGATCCATTTCAAGCAAGCTTCAAGTTTGTCTACTCTCCATTGAACACCAGAAGTAGTTGGGTTTCCACATAAGTCCTACAAAGAGTGCCTTGCTTCCTCTAAATTTATTCAGAGCGGTGATGCGCATGTGATGGACCCTAAGAAAGTGTTCATGTTGAGAGGGAAGGCTTGATTCTAATATATTTCAAATGATTTTGGTTTTGCAGTGAAATTTCTATAGGTGCTATGTAGCTTATGTGAAGATATTGTCCTTTTCAGTCGGATAAATATGGATTTTCAAGCTTCTACACCTCAAATCCTAACGCAATTCAATTATATTGATTGGAGGGTAGATATGTAGTTGTCCTTACACAAAAAGTGCTACTACAAGATAGTACTTGGAAGGGAGGTTGAGCCCCATCATTGAGTAGAGAAAACAAGTTTTCGAACTACTTATATGAAGCTTTCAGTTATCTATGTACTCACATATATAGATATCTCCTCTTTCACCTTGAAGGTTTTAGGAATCTCAAGGAATCTTGGGAGAAGCTTGAAGTCTTGTTTGGAAAGCAAGATGAGATTCAGGGACACATTCTAGAGAACGAGTTGATAGCCTTACATCCCAGCAGTTTTGAGACTGTGGAACAATTCTTTACTAAAATTCAACTCTCTTGCACTTCAATGCAGACAGTACGGAATAGAAAGAAAGGATGAGCAACATGTGCTCTCCATACTCAACAACATAGGCTCTGAGTATTCTTTATTTGTCTCAATATTCCATTATGGGAAAGCTTCCATTCCTAATCAGAAGATTCCCTGACTTGATTCCTTTATCGAGTCCTTAATACATGAGAAAGAGAAGTTGGTCCAAATGGGAGTCATCAAGACTTCCAAAGATCAATATATCCTAGTGACAGACTATACCAAAGTGAAAGCTAAAGGGAAGTCTAAGGGGAAGGAGCATAAAACACTTGATTCAAAGCCTAAAGATAATCAAAATACTTATGAAAGAGCCTCCAGCTCTAAGATGAAGGAAATTTTTGAAAATAAGATGTGTCCCTATTGTATGAGGGGTTTTCATCCAGAAGACTCATGCATGAAGAAGACCCTTGACTAGTTGAAATCTCTATGTGTACAGAACAATATTCCCCTTCCACAAGGTGCACAGATGTCTGATGATGAAGAGCAGACTGAAGAACATGAGATATGCCATGCCTTGCATGCAAGCCTCACTCTATTGAAGGCTTATTTTATAGATTCTGGAGCATCGAACCACATGGTTGCCTCCATGGAATCCTTCATCACTTTATTTCTAGCAGGAGAACCTATTAGTAATATGGGAGATGAATCTAAAATCCCAGCTATTGAGAGAGGTTTAGATAAAATCCATCATGATGAGTTCATTACCTCTCCTACAACAAAGAAAATTGTTGAAGATGAAGAAGAAACAGAATTTTCCACACAGTCAATTCGAATTGAAGAAAGTCTCCTTGAAGTAACTCTTTATCCTCCTGCTCCGGAAGTGTATGAGATCTATGATATCTCATCTATTGACATGGATGATACAGAAGAAGACTTTCTAATCTCTGGTTTTTAAGAAAAAATCTCCTTCCATTCTTTGCAAAAATTCTCCAGTGATTCTTCTATTTTAAAATTTTGTGCATAGTTTACCGGTGATTGTTTCAGAAAAGGAAGAGGAATTTTATTTCTCTTTCTCTAATGATGTTTATGGTGCATATATAAGTAATACCATGGATATTTTTGAAATAATATCATATTTTAGGAGTGATCCATTCACTCTCATTAATCTATAGCTTCTAGTAAATTCCTACATGATTGCATGCACCAATTTTTCAGAATTTTGAAGAAGCAAAAAATTGTACATCTACCATCTCGGTGGAGCACACTCTTGGATATGATATGAACGTATTTGGATATTATATGATATTATTGGATATGATCTGATGTTACTTGGTTCAAGTTTTAAGTTTCAAGAGCTTTCAGCAATGCTTGTAGCTTCTCTCATCAATTTTGGTGTGAAAAATCAAGTACCACAAGTCTCCTTCAAACTTGCTGCTGGGGATTTGATGTTAGTTTCCTCTTATGAGTTTGCTGATATTTTATTTTTTGAATCATTGGTTATTTATGAATCTATATAATATTATTGAGCTCAAGAATTCACTCACCATAGTACCAAAGCTTCTCTACCTATCTATTTGATCACATACTCATCTCCTCATAGAACTAGTAAAGATGGAGACATTCTGCATTTGCTTTGGACACTTGCTCCTAACACTTGGCCCTAATTTTAACTCACATGGTTTGATGTTCAAGGATGCAATATATCATTTTCTTGGGTGTTTTTCACATGGTTTGAATTTTCAAGCACCTTTGCTCTCTCATATGTTGATTGCAGTTGCTCTACATGGGTCCAGTTTCCATCTTGCAGCTGCCTATATTCCTGATTCAGTTGAGCACATTCTTCTTCTTCCAAAGTGTAATTTTCCTCCAAACATAATCATTCAGTTTGTATTCATAGGTTCACATGCACATATTCAGAATGTTGTTGCACAGAAGAACCAGAATACTGCTTTGTTGCTGCATAGTGCTCCAAATTGTAGCAAAAGATTTTCCAAGTTTTTAACTTGTTTTTCTGATTCACTGCTTATCTTGAGGGGGGGTTTAACTTTTTTTCTCGGATAAACTGAGGAGGTGTTTGTATCCATGTCCTTGAAACTTTTGAAAGCATGCAAAATGTGGTAAAATAGTTTTATCACCCTTATTGAATGCAAAAGAATAGATATCAAATTGAATAATATATACATCTCAGGTTAAACAAACTAAATCTAATATTTTTCATACATAACTAGATCCATTTCTATATTATGATAGCCCTTACACATCAAAAGAATATACCAGTACTTTTTGGACAACTCTACAAGAAGACAACCAAAATAATGGCCATTCCACTATAGCCCTGCCATTATAATCAATGGGCATTCATTTATATTACAAACATACCAAACATCAATAATAAGAGAAATAAAAATGTGAACATATACACTCTCATTAATGCCTTAGATCCAATATGAATTGCAGATCAAGATCCTAATAAAAGCACATTTTAAACAACTATGTCAAATTCAGTTTGAATATATAAAAACCATGTGGCATCTCTCGATTAAGAGTAGCATCCACTAACAACAAATAAATGTCAGTCGATAGTTTAAACATGACAAGGCATAAAATAAATCATTAATTTTTACCTCTATAACACTGTCGTAGAACCAATACTCCCACGATAGAATAATACCCTAATAACATTGAATGAGACCTACGAACAAGAGTGCACTGGAGTTCAACTGGCCTAAAAAAACATCCATGAGAAAAAGCATGAGAAAAGGTAAATTTACAATATAATAATCTATTGTAATTGTGGTTAATAAGCATAAAATTTTTGATAAAAAACATACCATGTTAATTATCAGATGAAAAGCGTGATGTGAGTTTGTATTCTTTAATCAATTGCATGTGCGGCATTCCCCTTCAAGACTTGAGCTTTCAGAAATGGAGATGTTATGCAAAGATTAAAATGTCAAGAAAACTAAGAATGAAAAGTGGAATTGTATCAACTAGAAACTTCACCCTACAAGCGCAATTCAATGGCGTGGGTGAACCATGAATAATTGTAGCCTTTATATAGAAAAAAATAGCCCCTTATTTTCCCTCAAATACTAGAAATAAAGGGATGAAAGAAGGTATCACATGAAATTAACAAAAAATACAGAAAAATGCAACTATATGGCTAAATTACAAGGAAAATAGAGGGAGACATAGCTTTTGGGAGCCTCCATTACTGAAAATTGGGGGTGAAAGAGTGATTTCACTAGATTTTCTCCAGAAATCAGAGGCTAAAGATAGATTGGAGGGAGATTTTTCTAGGGAGGAAATTTTTTTTTCATTTCCTCATTAATATATGTGAGGCTATTCATTTTGGATTTATTGTTTTTCTAATAAATATTGGGCAAATATGTTTTAGCTGAAAAAAACCCTTTCCATATAAGAAAATAACACACTAAATTTTTGTAACCCCCTTAATATAGCCCATGAGCTATATATAGCCCCTAAAATGATCCATGGTTCTTAACATATAAACATATATAATAATTACTACCATAACCTGTAAATCATTACTTTGTATGCCAAGACTCAGCCATGGTGTAAACTGTAACCATATTATTTGTATATTATAAACTTGCAAATCAAAATCCACTAATCCAAGTAATGTTAACATTTGTGCATTAGTACCAAGGCTAGACTTGGGTCCTTTCATTATGTTTAAACCTTGGGTCCTTTCATTATGTTTAGGGCCAAGGTTATACCTTGGGTCCCTTAATCTTATTACATTTTAAAATATGGGATCAATACTATACCCATAGTCTCCCGTGTATTATCACATGCACATAGGGAATCTTTGCAACGAAGAGTTGGACTTAGCCTTAGGGCTAAGCAAGGATTTTGTAATTTAATAGAAAGAATAAGATAAATAGAACAAAAACATCACATGTACGTATGGCAACCGCATGACGATAATTTCGGTGAATATCCACATTTGTGCAACCTATCATATAGCAGTTTAAATATTTGTGTAAGCAACTTTACAAAACAATAACAAATGTATTTATGCTATAGTAACTAATACATGTAGGAACATTAATGATGTGTTATGGATCTATGTATATATCCATTAATTTTTTATTTATTTGTGGATTTTTGAGGCACATGACAGTATCTAATGCAGGAGGATCATAGCAAGAAGCATCGAGAGGCTTCTAGAAGAAGATATAAGTGGGAATTTGAATCCAAGAGCACTTATAGATACAAGGCATGATCAAATAATGGATGTTTACCCTTGGATACTATCACTTGAGTACTCAATGTCCAGAGTGATTATTGTTCTTCTAAGGATGAAGAATACCCTCACACCTACAATTTCCTAAGAGTTGTAAGATAATAGTCAAGTGAGTGTAATGACTGAAATAGATCCTAGACTTTGCATTGTAAATCATCATTGTAAAGATATTAAGATCAATATAAAGCCATAATCCTTGGAAACTCTTTTTTTTATGTATTTGTGTGTTCATTACATTCTGTTGTGTGCAATGATTTGTAGTTGACCAAGGTCGCACCTGCATCATCTTATGCACCAAAATTCCTCTTAAGGTGTAAACATGGTCAAATGGGAAACAATGGTGTTATTCCATAACTAAGCTTTCTCGAGTTCAAGTGTCATGAACAACACCTACAAACCACAACATGAACCCTCACTGGGGTATATTTGGCATAGAAGTTCCATATAAGTGAAATTAATATGGTTTGTGCTTCACATATGGGTCTCAAGGCCTTGATCATGTTCATGGTAGAGAAGCAACAACATCATTCCATTAATAATGGCCAAGATATGGAAACAACAACCCCAAGTCCTAAACATAGCTTCTCAAGCTCCAATGGCATGAACACGTCCTTGAACCACCACATGAGAGCCTTATATGATATATTTAGTCTACTATAGGGATAAGAGCATAATGAATCTAAGTATTGAACACCATGAATGGTTTTCAAGGTCTAAACAATTCGAATGGAGATTAAAAAGGACTATATGCCCCATACAAATCTTCTCATGATCAAGCACTATGAAAAACAACATGGAACCACACCTATCTATGGGATGCTTGGATTTGATTTGGATATGTACACCATTAGAATATTTTATAGACTATGGATGAATTGTGAGGCCTTTCATATTATCAATTAATGGAAATATGTTCCTTGGGATATTTTGAAGCTTCTTTAGCTCAATAAGAACAAATCCTCCAACCAACATGAGAACTTTATAGGAAGTCTTTGGCCACCAAGTAGGATATAGACACCATGAGTAGGTTTTGTTCATTATAAATGGGTGTGAATCCATAAACATGGTCAATAGTGAAACAATTTCCTTATTCCCTAATTAATCCTTCTTAGGCTCAAGAATCATGAACAACACATAAAAGACCATGATATAATCCCTATCTAGTGAGTCCTTATCATATTAGTTGAATATGTGTGTCATTATAAGCTCTTGGGCATCGTGGATGGGTCTCGAATCCTTAAACATTGTCGAGGAAGGGGAGCAAGGGCCTCTAACTCTAAACCTAAGTTTTTAGCCTCAAAGGCAATGGGTGAGTCCTCTAACCACCTCAAATGACCTGTGTATGGTATTAATCACCACAAAGTGGTATATGGGAACCATTACTAGGTTAGTTATGAACCAAGAATGGGTATCAAAGTTTACTGAAGGTTAGGGGAGCACAATAAGGGCCTTGTGCCTTATATCAAACTTCTTGGGCTGAAACACTATGAAAAACACCTACAATGCACAAAATGTGCCCTCTTTTTGGGATCTTTAAATTATGAGTTATTTACAAAGGGAAATTATGATATTTTCAACAAGACTAATGGGTAATTGAGTCATGCTAATGGTTATGGAATGACACCAAGGTCCTTAGGCATTTAACAAAGCTTCATGGGTTCAACCATCCTAAAAGTTGCATTGAAACATGCCAAATATGACTTTTCTATGGGATATTTAGGCTCTAAGTGGGATATGGCCATCATTTATTTTTTTGGGTAGTAGTGATGGGTCTAAGGCCATCATCCTTAGATGATGGTGGAAAAGAAAACAAGGGCCTTACACAAAGAAAATAAAGCTTTTAGGCCTCAAGCATTTTGAAAAAGGTCTCAAACCGTGATGCATTCATTTTCTATCGATTCTTTCACCTTCCAATGCTATGCTAGGAAACTTTAGGCGATTTTACACAAAGGGGTTGGGTCTAAAGGGCTTGATTATAGTTGGGAGAGGAAAATAAGTCATATGCCCTTAAAACAAGGTTTTAGTTATAAGGATTTTATTTTGGAGCATGTAAGCATTAGGGAGTTTTAAAATTTTATTATTTTATGTAGAAATAATGCATGTTCTCTAATAATGTGCATACACTTTTATAACCAAAATTTGCTCCCATTTTTAGAATTATAATTTTATAATTAAAATGTGTACTCACTTTTATAATGCATACGCATTGAACTGTGAATTACAAAATTAAGTGGAATTGGTTTTTTCAACTATGTGTTGGATGAGTTGGTTGCTTTGGTTTGAGCTTAGGAGTGATTAACCTAGTGATTTGGACTACATAAACCAAGATACAAAACTATGTGTTGGATGAGTTGGTTGCTTTGGTTTGAGCTTAGGAGTGATTAACCTAGTGATTTGGACTACATAAACCAAGATACACTCACTTTTCTAGATCCCTATCAGTGTTTCCATCTTTTGATGATATTTTTAAATATGATTTACATTTTCATCATCGATGAAACTACATAAAGTTATAGAGAAACAAATTATATGATGCAAAAGTAAAAATAGATAGCTACACACTAAAAAAATTGATTGATTATGTTAACATCCTCAACTTGGTATTAATGTTTGACCATTTAGTTTTTAGGTATCATTGATTTTATTAATTTAAAATATAAATATATATGAATAGCATTAAAAATATGAAAAAGCTTGATATTAATGCTAATTTTGGAGTTTCATTGATTTTATAATTTAAAATATAATATATATGAATAACATTAAAAGATATTAAAAAACAATGGTGCACAAGAAGTGACCATTCTCTTTAATTGTACAAATTTAGTTCAATAAATTATGTCATTTAGATGTTAAGCCATACATTAAAATTTAGAGGTAAAATAGTATAGCACCTTTAGAAAAATATGATTATTTTTAGTTATACAAAATTTCCATAAATAAAAATATATATTTTAAAAAGTAATTTATTTTTTATATTTCATCTTTTTACACCAAACTCCAATAAGTTCTGTATATAACTTTAATAATTCATTTAATAATTCATTTTAGTGTAAACTCAATTTGTCATGTAAAAGAAGTAATAGCTTACACTACTATTTATAAATTTAATCTTCAAAAGAAATGTTAAAACATTGTGCAGAGACTTTTATGTTGTGTAGAGTCTTTTACGGAGGAGTAAGCAAAAAGCGAACGAAAAAAAACTGGAAAGCCCAAAAAGAAATGAACTTGAATATTAAAGCTAGGCCTACATGATGACTTAAAAGACATGCCATCAAAGTAAGAATTGATAATTACAATTGAATTCCACTGTACCATATGTAGTAGTGTTTGTGCCTAATTTGGAGTGTATCAAAGTAAGATGTCCCTCTTTTGCATAGGTCAAAGTGAATATCTAATGCAAGGTGAGAGTGAGTAGGTTAAAGTGAAATCTAAAGCAAGGTGAGAGTGAATATCAAGTGGTTTATCTTCTCTCTGATTTTGAAGGTTGCACACTTTTTATGTTTACATATTATTAATTTATTTTTATAAAATTGAAGAGTATTTAAAGGCTTACTATTTAGGTTGCACACTTTTTATGTTTACATATTATTAATTTATTTTTATAAAATTGAAGAGTATTTAAAGGCTTACTATTTACAGAAGAAAGTTTTTTTGAACTAAATATGTTTTGAAGGTAGAATGGATTAATTCTTATTGTAGTATATGTCATGTTATGTATATCATAATTAGATGTATGTTTGAGTTAGAGGAGTTTTAATCTTTTTTCTTTGGAAGATGGTAAAATTATTCATAACTTACTTGTCAAATTGATTACTAAAGACATTTATTATTAGATTCTATTTAAAAATGTGAATTAATTCATCATTGTTATTTAAGGAAAACCATACCATCTAAAATAACTTGTTGGTAATCAATAAAGGGTAGACTTCCACTCTCACTCCTACATATCTTTAAATGTCATTAACTTGTTTTTTATTAAGGAAAACAAACTTTTATCCATTAAAAAGTAATTATAAATTTTACTTTAAAACCAAAAACCAATTTCAACCTTATAAAGTATCCTTAAGATGACCAATATCCCTTACTCTTCACCATTACTAAAACTAACAAAACAAAACTATATAATATAAAATATCCACCAGAATTTAACGAGTTTCGAGTTTCAACCCACCAAAATTTAACTAGTTTGTAGTTTCAATACAGTTTCTAGCTTTAATACAACTACAATAGACTTCCAAATATTAACAATTTTTCTCCTTAGATGTTTAGAAGTAAATCGTTTTTTAATTTTTATAAAGTAAAGATGATAGATACTAAAGAGATAGTAAGTTATTGCACCGAAAAAGTGCATTCTACAGCCTTGTATGGAAGAGATGTGTAACTCCTTCCATGTTCATTTTAGAGTTGACACATGTTCTTTTGAAACAATAATAAAATATTATTAAAAATAACATGTCCGCTTAAATTAAATTTAAATTATTTAGAATTGCATATATATATAAAACAATATAAATTAGATAAACTACAAGAATAACATATGATTACATATTTCCTCAACACTTCTACTCTAAAAAAAAGGTTTACACTTGAGATATTTGATCCCTCTTGGTACTTGGTAAATCCCCTTTTAGATGGATCCATACTGATATTTCCATAAAGTAAGATATACGATGGAAGCACAAGTTATATATTTATGAAAACTGGATTCTTTACTTTCTTGAAACCATTAAAAGATATGTATATGATACCATGTATCTTGATTCTGTATCTTGATTATTGTTATGATTTATAGATGTTTTATTTGAGATTTGGAGTGGACTATGACTTATGCTTTTTTATTAATGGATGAGGATGAGACAAGTGTACTATCGAGATTGATTTATTGGCTGCCCTCTAGGAGCATACATAAAGTGCATCAAAAAAGCCCCACATTTTTCACAAACATTTTGTGGGCTTCTCTTATCCTTGGTGGGATTCTCTTGTTCAGCTTGATTGTTTACAAGCTTACATACTTGTTAACTTCTTGTTTATTTACAAAATGAGTCACCTTTATTAAACCAAACTTGGAGGGAGGGAAAGAGCCAATTTAGAGAGTTTATGAGCTTCAGTGTTCACCTCTCTATAAAATATGATGGAAAGAGAGGGAAAGAGCCAATTTAGAGAGTTTATGAGCCTCAGTGTTCACCTCTCTGTAAATATGATGAAAAGAGATTGACACCAAAGCCGCCATTTGTTCTCTTAGTGCTCTTAGCAGATGTTGAAGGTGAGGAGCATTTATCTGAATGTTGCCATTTTCCCAATCTGTTGTCATCTTGGATTCCCCAAAGAGCTGTAAATTTTGGACTCATTTTTCCTGAGCCAAGCCAATTTGAGAACTGCATAGAGAGCTACAAGTTCTGCTTTGTTGTTTGTGCCCTACCTCGATGCAAATTTTATCTCAAATCTTGTGTCCTCATTGAGGTGTAAGATGCCTCTAGCTCCTCCCAATGGTGGTTCCCCTTGACTGGCTCCATCAAAGAAACCCCACGGTATGTTTTTATCTATTTGCGGAGCTTTAATATTTCTTGTTGGTTTTGGGTTGGGCAATGCTTGATGTTCATTCAATTTCGGGAATAAAACATTTACTGTTAACTCTGAAGGTGTCCAAGTGTTTTTGAAGACGATTATATTTCTAGTTTCTCATATAGTGAAAACAAAAAGAGTTGGTAGGGCTTCATGGGTACATACCCTTTCATTTCCCCACCAATGCTTTAATCTGATCTCAAGAGACTCGTCCTCATCTGAACTGGAAGAAAGACCCATCTTGTGGCTGACTTCTTTCCCTACTGTGCCTAGTGAGATATATATATATAATAATTGATACTTGATGAATGAATAACAAGAAGAATATCTGTGATAACTCACAATTATGAAATGATCAACTAAAAGAATGTAAACAATAAAAAAATATTTTTCATTCCATAACTATCTTTCAACCACTTATCCCTATCAACTTGATCAAACCATAAACTATAGAAATATGCTTGTTTAAGTGTCAAGATGACATCATTATTATATCACAATTACGCGACCCTGCCCATTAAAACCCGCACTGTTCCAATGATTAACGACATTTATCCTCGTATTTTAACCGCACAAGAGGTCATTTTATTCACTGATCATACGAGTCTATTAGTGTTGACCTAAGATTGAAACTGAGTCGCCACCACCAATCCGTAATGAAGACTATTCCAGATAATGAAGGGCCACAGAACGCGAAAGAAGAATCGCAGCTCTTGCAAAGAAATTTCGTCCCATGTGAAAGTATGATCTTCCTTTTGAATAAAAATCCAAAGCTAGCTGGAGGCAAGCAACTTTCTGTTGCAGGTCTTCCGTCGACTAGAAAATCCCAGAAAGTTGTTACCAAGAAAATGACATGGATGACTTCGGCATGATAAAAATTATTCCAATCTTAAACAATACTACTTTTTTCTGTCTATTAGCTGTATGTGCAAACATTCAAAAGGATTGCAATCAATACAGCTACTTGATCTTTTATATAGCTCGATCAACCAAATCCAGCTGCATATCCAAACCATGATTTCATTTACAGAGAGCTGGCTAATCTTCGTAAGTAATTTTCGTGATCACAAGTTGTTGTTATAGACTATCAATTTGTATGTAGGCTACCATTAATCAGTTTGCTGTAGAGTAATTATTGTTAATGATTGCTGTCCTACAACCATTACATCTTAACATTTTGAGATCCAACTATCAGAGCTTGCTACAACAATCATTGCTTTGCGGCACTGCTGATTAATTTTAATTTTAGCTTTGTATGTATTTTTTAGTTGTTTAATTAAGAGACTGTTTTTCCCATGCAAAAACATTGCTAAATTTGAAAGTATAAAATTTTCTGCTACCAACAAAACAATAAAAATTACAAGATTTTGTGAATTAAATTCACGAAAACAATAAAAACAGTTCCTAGTTAGACAGCTCCTATCTTATTATCTTATTCTCGCCTCATATTGAATTTTTGGAACATGTTTGTTTTGGTTGAAATCCTTGTAACTGAAGTAATATTTACAGTGCTTAATTGTTTATGTCAGGGATTTGTTAGAGTCATGATAATGATAGAGGTAATAGCCCTCCACGCTGTGACGGGCACGAATAAAGTTGCTGAAAGACAATTAAACTTCTGGAGAGAAAACCTTCACAGTGTTGAAGTTATACCCAACACGGTAGCGGCAAGTACGTCTCCGCTCACAGAAGAGGAAGCGAACACCTTCGCTAAAATCATCACGGAAGGAAACCTGCAATCCTATACGAGCCAATTCTGTAAGTCCGCCAATTTACTGTGTTACCAACCTGTATACTTGGTTGCGGCTCCCATAAAGAGATCTGTAAACTTCATGAGAAATGAGGTTGAATCAACATTTTGTGGGCTTCTCTTATCTTTGGTGGGATTCTCTTGTTCAGCTTGATTGTTTACAAGCTTACATACTTGTTAACTTCTTGTTTATTTACAAAATGAGTCACCTTTATTAAACCTGGAGGAAGGGAAAAAGCCAATTTAGAGAGTTTATGAGCCTCAATGTTCACCTCTCTGTAAATATGATGGAAAGAGTTTGACGCCAAAGCCGCCATTTGTCCTCTTAGTGCTCTTAGCAGATGCTGAAGGTGAGGAGCATTTATCTGAATGTTGCCATTTGCCCAATCTGTTGTCAACTTGGATTCCCCAAAGAGCTGTAAATTTTGGACTCGTTTTTCCTGAGCCAATTTGAGAACTGCGTAGAGAGCTACAAGTTCTGCTTTGTTGTTTGTGCCCTACCTGTGCAAATTTTATCTCAAATCTTGTGTCCTCATTGAGGTGTAAGATGCCTCTAGCTCCTCCCAATGGTGGTTCCCCTTGACTGGCTCCATCAAAGAAACCCCACGGTCTGTTTTTATCTATTTTTGGAGCTTTAATATTTCTTGTTCGTTTTGGGTTGGACAACGCTTGATGTTCATTCAATTTCGGCAATAAAACATTTACTGTTAACTCTGAAGGTGTCCAAGTGTTTTTGAAGATGATTATGTTTCTAGTTTCCCATATACTGAAAACAAAAAGAGTTGGTAGGGCTTCATGGGTACATACCCTTTCATTTCCCCACCAATGCTTTAATCTAATCTCAAGAGACTATGTTGGAAAATGTAATTACTCGCAGATCTGTACTTGACTTTCAGCTCCGACTTTGTCAAAGGCTGTACAAGTCGAGATCTTGTCTGTCAGTCTGACAAGAAGGAAAAGTCCACGAGTAGGCAACATAGTCCAGTCAAATTTATTTCAGAAGCTAAGTTGTTAGGTAGATAGTAATTACAATTTTGTAAATCTATTAACACAGGGACACAGACAGTTACACAGAGACAGACAGTAGAGGAACTCAGGGTAAGAAAGAGAAGTCGAAGCTCAAGCTTCTGTGCATGTGACTTAGTCGAAGAGCTGAAGCTCTGTAGACCGACGAGTCTAGACCAACCAGTTTGTAACCGACAAGTTTGTATTACTTTGTATTTCTGCATAGTTAATATATGAAATAGTTTGTGGTTGAATGCATGATTATTTGGCCACACATATTTCCAGATTTACTTCTGTAAATGTCTTTTACAATTACTGATAAGTAAAAGAACAAGAACCCATAAAAATCTCACCGCGTGAAAGTTCCAAGTTTTACGGCACATTGGTCGACTCAAGTCTTCCTACATATTTGGGCATATGTTTTTCATAAGTTATTTGGATTTGTAAATGTTGTTATTTTACTCTATCTTACTCACAGGTGAAAAGCATTTGTAATTTCTTAAGTCTTTAGACTAAGAAACATATTCTGCAGAGTCTGACCAAAGTGAGCCGACTAGACTAGGTCCGACTTGGTCGGAGTAAAAGTGGTTGAGGTAAAAATCGGTCGGACAAGTAAGTCAAAGTAATTTTGGTCGAGTGAAGGACCGACTAAAATTTGTAAACTTGTCTAGTCGGACATAGACAAGTTTCACCCGACTCGTGGAAAAGTAAAGTGGTCGACGTGAAAAGTAAAAGTGAAAATTTGAATATCGACTGAGCCCTAAACCCAAGTTTAGTCGGTTCGGTTTTGGCTATCTGGTATCAGAGCTAGGTTATATCAGAGCAAGGTTATATCAGAGCAAAGTTTATATCAGCCCAAGATTTTAGTAAAGAAATATTGTCTTAAAAAGTGGAAATTAATTTTCTAAGGAAAATTAATTAAGAAAATTAAAAATGGCCTCCACTTCTGGTTCATTGCAACCTCCAAGTTTTACAGGAAAGAATTATGAATATTGGTCTTTAACAATGAAGGCTTTATTCATAGGACAAGATGTCTGGGAGATAGTCCAACATGGTTATGCAGAACCAGCAGACATGGCAGCATATAACAATCTCACACAGGCTCAGAAAGATGTCTTGAGAGAACAGAGGAAGAGAGATGAAAAAGCTCTATTTTTCATATATCAAGCTATGCATGAGAGCATACTCCCAAGAATAGCAACATCGACTAATGCCAAGGAAGCATGGGATACATTGGACACTGCCTATCAAGGTTTGGATAAGGTAAAGACATCTAAGCTGCAGATTCTGAGAAAAGATTTTGAATCTCTGTCCATGAAAGATTCAGAGAATGTAGACACATTTTACACCAGATTTGTTGGGTTGATAAACCAACTGAAATCTCATGGAGAACCCATATCAGACCAAAGGGTTGTTGAAAAAATTCTCAGAAGTCTTCCCCCAAGATTTGAAAATTTGGTTGTGACCTTAGAGGAACACACAAACATGTCGACATTTAGCATTGATGAGCTGGATGAATTCTGCATGATAAAAATTATTCCAATCTTAAACTATACTACTTTTCTTCTGTCTATTAGCTGTATGTGCAAACATTCAAAAGGATTGCAATCAATACAGCTACTTGATCTTTTATAGAGCTCGATCAACCAAATCCAGCTGCATATCCAAACCATGATTTCATTTACAGAGAATTGGCTAATCTTCGTAAGTAATTTTCATGATAACAAGTTGTTGTTATAGACTGTCACCTTGTATGTATGTAGGCTACCATTAATCAGCTTGCTGTAAAGTAATGATTGCTGTCCTACAACCATTACATCTTAACATCTTGAGATCCAACTATGAGAGCTTACCACAACAATCATTACTCTGCCACACTGCTGATTAATTTTATTTTTAGCTTTGTATGTATCTTCTAGTTATCTAATTAGAAAACTATTTTTCCCTATTTCAAAACTTGCAAAAATATTGCTAAATTTTACAGTATAAAAATTTCTGCTACCAACCAACAATAAAAATTACAAAATTCACTAGATTCGGGCTGAAAACCGTCCCTAGTTAGACAGCTCCTATCTTATTATCTTATTCTCGCCTGATATTGAATTTTTGGAACATGTTTGTTTTGGTTGAAATCCTTATAACTGAAGTAATATTTACAGTGCTTAATTGTTTGTGTCAGGGATTTGTTAGAGTCATGATAATGATAGAGGTAATAGCCCTCCACGCTGTGACGGGCACGAATAAAGTTGCTGACAGACAATTAAACTTCTGGAGAGAAAACCTTCACAGTGTTGAAGTTATACCCAACACGGTAGCGGCAAGTATGTCTCCGCTCACAGAAGAGGAAGAGAACACCTTCGCTAAAATCATCACGGAAGGAAACCTGCAATCTTATTCGAGCCAATTCTGTAAGTCCGCCAATTTACTGTGTTACCAACCTGTAGACTTGGTTGCGGCTCCCATAAAGAGATCTGTAAACTTCATGAGAAATGAGATTGAATCAAATCAAACGAGGAGAGAGATATTTTTCTCATCCAAGGAGCTGATGGAAGGAGGACAAATAACATTGCCAGAGCTTTACAGTCCTTGGAAGGCATTTTTGCCCCGGAATCTATCAGAGCTCTTCCCATTTTCCACAGCAGCACTTTCAGATGTTCTCTCTTCTTTTGGCATCCCAACAAGATCAAACATGGCGGTGGACATGAACATGACTCTGCTAGCGTGTGAAGCTAAACCCCAGCGAGGGGAAATAAAGAAGTGTACCACATCGATTGAGGGCATGATAGATTTCGTTCTGTCTAACATGGGTTCTTCTGAGAGTGTAGAGCTTGTTTTTCACCCTGCGCCCAGTACAGGTGACTCTGGAAAGAAAGCTAGGGTTAGGAAAGTTGTTGAAAAACTATTTGTTCCTTCAAGCCGCCCGCCATTGGCTTGCCATCGCTTGGTGTATCCGTATGGGGTGTCGTATTGTCATTCTGTCAGTGGGACAAAGATTTTTACGTTGGAACTTGAGGTGCCGGAGAACAATGGAAATTTGTATAACGCCACTGCTCTGTGTCAGCCTGACAGACAGAGCAAGGGATCGGTTTATTGTCACCTGATTTGGGGCCACAGTCTGCTGTGGCTAATTAAAGAGAATCATTAGTTACGAGTCAATCATAAGGAGCTAATAACTTGGCTTCTAGATTATAGTAGTATATGTTGGAGAAAGCTTCAAAAATACTGTGAACATTGTGAACATTATTCAGTTTGCTGGAGGTCATTTAATGAGTTTATATGTTGTTCAGCGCTTGAGGTTACATGCTGTGCAGCATCTGTGTTGCTGTATGGTGTTTAGATTGCTGTGCAGCACCTGTGTTGCTGTAAGCTAGTTAAATTTCAAGCAGCAAGTCCGTTACTGCAATTGCAGAATTAAATGCCTTTGAATAATGTTTATATAGGCAAATACCATTACCATATTAAATAAATGGTTTTCATGTTTTTAGGTAGAGGGATTTGTAATACATAAACAGAATTATATATATTCCATATGGGGATATCAAGTTCTAGGGCGTCTCAGAGAAGTCACCAATTTGTAAAACCCATATCTAGTTCTAGGGCGTCCCAGAGAAGTCATCAATTTGTAATATTTTACATGTAATATATTGTAAAGTAGATTTAAACCGTTTTTGCAGTTATTTCTATGGAAACTTGATTTAAACTGTCAATATAATGGTTATAGCAGTTATTTCTATGGAAACTTGATAACCTTGTTACTGGTTATGGGTGACTATCTTAATATATAGATTGTTTAATATATTTTAATTGTTACATTGATTTAGTATAAACTTAATTTCTATTATTTATGACATTTAATGGTTCTTTTAAATTTAATAGTTTTTTTAAATATTATTATGCCGTGTTCTTTCTTATTCATTAGAATCAAAGAATCAAAATCTTTGCATATATTCATAGGCCATCATATATGTCATATAGAAGAGAGACATTAACCCAAAGCTAGTCATATGTTGTGCCTCCCCAACATATACACCTAGTTCAAATTGCGTTTGGTTTGTTTTGAGTAGTAGGGAGACAAGTTTTTCTTTTTAAATTGTGTTTATTTTCTTTAATGGTGTATATTGTTAATATGAATAAATCTAGAATGTGATTTTTTTAAGGTAGTTTTGTTTGTATTGGGTTTGTGTAGTAGGATGTTGCACCTTATAGTAAATAATTCTTCCTTAGTAGTGAGATAGACTTCAATGCTCAAAAACTCACCTTGTGATCAAGGATGGTTCAATAGCTCTAAGTCTTGTAACATGGAGATTAGAGATTGAACTAGGATCATAGGTTAAGTATAGCAAGTAGAGGGGGTTTCCTTCTTTGTTCCTGTGGACAAATCAATCGGTGATTTGAGCCCTAAGACAAAAGTTAAGTACTATAAGGATGCAATGGTTCCCTCATAAGTTTCAATGGATTTGGTACAGTAGTTTAAGTCTTCATCTTCCTTTGGAATGAATCTCTCTCTATTATCCTGAAATGTGTGAGGGATGACAATTTGCACTCATAAGCATATTGTTTAAGCTTTTTTGCAACATTATAGATTGGATGCGATTTTCATACAAGAAGTCAAGTCAATTTCATTCAAGCTTCAAAATTGAATGAATTATTGTTGTAGACTTGAATGCTCAAAAAGTCACCTTGTGATCAAGGATCATTCAATTTGCTCTAGGTCTTGTAACATGGGGATTAGAGATCGAACTAGGGTCATAGGATAAGTATAACAAATAGAAGGGGTTTCCTCCCTTATTCACATGGACAAATGAATGGGTGATTTGAGCCCTAAGCGATAAGTTAAGTACTATAAGATGCAATGGTTCCCTCATAAGTTTAAATGGATTTGGTACAATAGTTTAAGTCTTCATCTTCCTTTGGAATGAAGCTCTCTCTATTGTCCTTAAATGCATGAGGGATGATAATTTGAACTCATGAGCATATTGTTTAATATTTTTTGCAACAATGTAGATTGGATGTGGTTTTCATACAAGAAGTCAATTCAATTTCATTCAAGCTTCATAATTGAATGAATTATTGTTGTAGTAGGACTCCTTTTGGGGCTTCAAGTCCTTATTAGGTTAGTGGAGGGGTGGTGGTTATCCTTTCGACGAAATGACAATTGCACTCATGAGCATATTGTTCAAGGTGTTTTGCAACATTGTACATTGGATGTGATTTTCATACAAGAATCCAATTCAACTTTATTCAAGATTTGAAACCGAATGCATAATTGTTGTAGTGATATTTTTCGAGCTTCCAGTCATTATTAGGGTAGTGGAGGAGTGGTGATTATACTTTCAATGTCCTATTTGTAGAACTTTAAGGTTTTTTGTAGTTTAGATCTTGAGTATCAATGTGTCTAGAGCACACTTTTGATATAGGATGAGGTGCTAGGTTTTTGTATTGTTTACATTCCTAAGCTCAATTCAGAACATGGTAGAATTTGGGATTGGATGGAATCTTGCAGGGATAATTTTAGGGGCGAAATTTAGCCCATGGGCTATCTTTAGGGGGTTTTCTCCAAAAAACGATTCACCATTTTGCATTTTTTGAAGCCCTGTTTTGCCCAATTTTGATGGGGTAAACTTTTTTCACCCTAAAAATCGCCAAATTATTATATAAACGATATAAAATCCTTGGAAATTTAAAAAAAAATTGAAAAATATCGCCAAACATTTATAGTTGGCGTTTTAAGAATTGGTAATATTCGCCAACATTTATACACTTTTAAATAAGTATGGTTCCTTAAAATCATCCCTGGAATCTTCTCTTTTGATTGAGGAGTGGATTGTTGGAGGGAGTGTAAACATGGCGGGTTGGGAAGCAAACCAATGGGGTAGTTGAGGTTCTATGGTTAGTGATTTGCAAAAGAATACTTGGAGTTGTTGTAAGGACTCTCTCAGAGATGTTTAGCGATAATTGGAAACAAAAGTAAATTGATTATGGTTGCTTGTTTACTCAGACCAATTCATATCAAGGGTGTGATAGGGTTCAATCTTTTTCATATTAGTTATATTGTCCCTAGGAGGATATGTCCTTTTCAGGAATGACTCACTCAGTGGATGTGCTAAAAAATGTGGCAAGTTTGGATCGCCTTCCAATTTAGACTATGATCACGGTGGGTCACTCAACTAATTTGAATCCTTATTGTTTCTTGAAATTAGATGTATCTCATTTAAAGTTAGAATATTTGCATCCCCTTGGTTAGATAGTTTGAAACCTCTCCCCTATGCCAATGGGAGATAGGGTCAAATTATTTGGTGGGAACCTCCAATTTGTCACATTGTTTAGTTCATGAGAGGATGGGGTTGAATGATGACTCATAAATCAAAGAAGGAGGTATAAGGGACATGACTTAGGCTTGATAATATATGCATATTTCTTTATCCAAAGATGGGGGATGGATCGGCTATAATATTGGAAGTGGTTCATAGGTGGCTATTGGAATCAATTCTTTGTTGGCGTTGATGGATATTTTCGACTATCAACAACTTTTATATCACAACTTCATTCATTAAATATTCAATTCCTTTCAAAAATTTGGAGTCCTAATGGTTATGTCTTCAACCGACCATTATGGATGGGTGCTAATGAAATGGGTATGTCGGATAATGCAATAGGGGAATGGAACTCCTATTGATGAGGCTGATCAAATCTGGTATTTTCTTATCAATAAAGAGGACATTTTGGTTTGGGATGGGGCTGGTGCAATTGACATACTTTCAACCAAGAATTCATGTGTTGCTATTTTGGAAGATCATTTAGTCTCATCTCCAAAATGGTGGGAAATGCACCTATGGAAATGGAGGATTCCCATCAAATTGAAGTGTTTTATATGGATTAGCATAGAGAAGAAGATCCTCACTTGGAATATTATCCTTCATAAAGGTTTCTCAAGTCCTAGAATATGTGTTCTATGCAGTTTGGAATCGGAATCAATGTATGTTATATTTCTGCAATACCCTTTCTTCAAAGTTGTGTGGATAGAATTATGTAGTTTTATTAGTATACAAGTGACATGGGAAGGATCCTCCTTTCAAGATTGTATGGAAAAGTAGATCCAAAAGAAGGTAAAATTTAAAGAGATCCCAATATTTGTTGTTTGGGAGACATGGAAGTCCAGAAACAAGTACATTGTTTAGGAAGTCAATCCATCCATTTTAGTCACTTACTATAAAGCTATCAATTGTTATTTGGAATTTCATAACGAGCATAGAAATCGGCCCTTACTATAACTATTATTAGTTTATATTTTGATGAGGAATGTACCAGTGGTTTTTTTATGGGGCCAAAAGGATGGGATTCATGGCGTTGGCATGTATCTCAAGATTAAAAGGAATTATTGTATTCACCTGTGGATGGGGTTGGTTTTGGAACAAATTCAAAAGTTGAGCTCATGGCTACATAGGGACTTTTGTGGATGGGAAAAAAAGGGGACTCTCAAATCTACATATTGCAGGTGACTCAAAAATTATGATTGATTGGATGAAGGGATCCTTTAAGATGGATTTTATTCATCTACATCATTGAGATGATAGAATTTTGGAGCTAGGGAGCCTTAGTTGGACTCAGGAACTTGGAGTAATTTCTTGGGTTGGAATCAAGAATGAATGAGCTCAATGTGTAAAGGTTAATCCTCATGTGTTGAGGTGAATGGTTTGAGGTGATACTTTGCATTAATTTTGTGTGATGTATTACTAACCATGGTCACTCAAGATGGATGAGATATTAAGTCTCCTCTAGAGATTGGCCACCTCTAGAGTGAAGTACTTTAGCATATAACCACTCGGAACCATAGTAATATAATATGATCACAAAATTGGACAAATCTTCTTAGTATAATTTGATATGATAGATAAATTAAAGTTAGCATATATGGACCATGAAAATAAGATACGAGATAAAGTTAATATGCATTAAGAACAAAGATAATTCGAATTGCTCATGAGAATGACTTATGTTGATTAACTAAAACTCTAATTGTTAAGCTTCAATGACATTAACAATGTATGCCTCACTTAATTAAAGAAGGAACTCACCGTGGTCACTTTAGTAAATCAATCAACATGATTTCAGTTAAGAATAGTTAACTAAAGTGTTAATAAAGAAGAACTCGTTAACTAAAGTGTTTTGCATGATGGCACTTTAGTTAAACTAAAAGATGACACTTTTAAGTTAAAATATGACACTTAAGTTATGACACTTGCATGGAAACACTTGAGTTAGCATCCTAACTAAGTGGTCTAGCAGTCAGATAGAAAGCGAATTGTCAGTAGAGCATGAATATAATGTCAACGATGAAAGGCATTGCGCATTGTGTTATGCAGGATTGAAGAAACCGAAGAGCAGAGATATTCTCCTATGAAAGCATTCACTATATGTTGCATGTGAGCCTAATTCCCATGCATTGATTCACTACATCTTGCATGAGACTAAATTTGGAAAGTTATTAATGTGTTGGATGCAAAGTTTATTTGGTTGATCTCTCTTCTATATTATTCAGTGATAACACTTGGGGTGTTTGGATTTTCTCTTATCTTTCACCTGGGGTGCTGAAAGCAATCTGCAACCGTAAAATACATTCTTTGTTTATCTATCATTATTATACTGAGAATATTTAATGGGGATTTCCATCCTCATTGTTTTGATGGTTTTCCCCATGGTACATCCTGTGTTATGTGTGAATGATTGTGTATGAATGGTTCATTGATTTCAAGTGTGTTGATGAAATTGTCATTGATGCCAACATGGACTTGTAGTGGCCCCACAGGATGTCATTGATGCCACCAAGTCCCACCTGCAGTGCCTTGATCCCTTACAACGAGGGTTGGTGCCTTGAAGCACCTTGTACCAAGTCGACAAGGTCCCTGTACCCACAAGACTGGATCTTGATGCCACCACTTTGCTGATGCTGAAGACCCTAGAGATGGTCTTGAAGCCCTGGTAGACGTTGGAGAAGCCCATGAAGTCTTGGAATCCCTGATGAAGACCATGATGCCCTTGCAAAGGTCATGGAGCCCACTTATATGGTGACATGATGGCACTTTGATGAAGTCCTTGATGCTGAAGATTCTAATGCCTGCACATGATCCCCTTGTGTCATTCGTTGAAAAGGTCATGGAACCCTTGCACTATGATGGTGATGACCTTATATGGTCTTTGGCATGTGGTGGATGCCCTTGGCTTGAAGTGGAAGCCCTTGTATTGATAGAATCAATGAAAGAGCCCTTGAAAATGCCTTGAAGAAGTCGGCTCCAAAGCATTAATATTTAATTTAAAACTTTAATTTGTTCAGTCGGCTCCAAAGTCAAATATAGCAAGTCGGCTCAGAATTAAAATAAAAATAAATATATGCATGTTGGCCCCAAAATTATGGAGGAGAATTAGTATAAATACCCTCTCAAAGTTTTCATTTTTGCAAGTGAAATTTCGGTGGAGCTCTGAAATTTCGGGTGTCTAGTGACTGAGGCAGGCGCGGATGGAGCTGTGAGGAAATTTTTTAAGGAGCAGCAATCCCGAATTTTATCTGAGGAGAATTTTGACTGGGTTTTAATGACAGTCCATCTTTGGACTTGTTTGGGGTTTCACAACAGTCTGAAATTAACATTTTGAAGGTCTTTCATAGCTGCTCTATGTCCCAAATCTCTTCAAGGAAGAAGGATGTTTTTGAGCTATTTGTGACAGTCCATTTTTGGACTTGTCCTAGGGTTTTAGCAGTGCAGTATACCAGTCCCGAACCTTGAAGAAAACACAGTATCGATTATATGGTGATGGGGTCTATCTCTCAGCATACACTACAGTCCCGAAGTTACACAGTCTACGTTTTGCTGCCCATTCTTTCACACAGTCCGAGTTCTGAAGAATGAACACTCCGAGAGTGAGGTTGATGTCTGATGTCATACTGCTGCTTATGGTAGTCTAATTTTAAAGTCTTCACATAGTTCGGGTTTTATCAGTGACAGACCCAAGGTTATGACACAGTGATACCTGCAGTGGGTTATGACAGTCCCGATTTGGTGGTTGATGACAGTCTGTTTTAGGAGATTGACTGCTTCATCAAACAGTCCTAATTTGTCCTGAATAGTCCGAGTTTTGTGCTTGAACAGTCCACATTTTGGGTGCTTGATAGAGATTGGATTGATGCTCTTTTTCACAACCCTTTTGAGGACAAGACTAAGCCTCTTCATCTGATAACTCTGGGGTTTTATCAACAGTCTGAATTTGGAGTTATCCACAGTCATGAAGTTGATAAAGTTGACTTCTCCTCAGCATACAGTTTTGACATCCTTTTGAAGTAGACATGCATAGTCAAGGTATGAGAACTTGACATGCATTACTTGCTAAGGTAAGATCATTGTGTACTCTATGATATAATGTATGTTGGATGACATTACTATGATGATGTATGTTGATGCATGCACACTATGATGATATGATGCATACTAGATGCATTCTCCTTGATTGAGGGTTTACACAGTCACGAGTTTGTCTTTGCAAGGACCAGAACTGAGGGTGGTTTCTTCCTCAGACATACCACTGAAGTATGAACAGCATGCACATGAACTGTCCATGCTTACAAGCATTCACAAGCAGACTGAGTTTGACATGCATTGACTAAACAATAGAAGTGTTTGGTTGATACCCTAGTTCCAGTGCTAGGTTACATACACAGCCTGAGTTAGTAACCATACAGTAATATCAATGAGTCTATGCCTTTTAAAGACAGCTTGAAGACACTTCCGAGCATCATACACAGTCAGCATTTGAAGGTATACTTTACTGAAGATCAAGACAGTTGAAAGGACAAGGGCATACCTCTTCCATCCATGACAAGACACATTCTAGTAGTGCTTTAAGAAGCTCTTGACTTGTTTCATACCTTATGACATTAAATATGCTTCAGTTGGTAGCCTTTATTTAAATACTACAGGCAACCACAGTTTTCCATCATCTGATCTCTAGTATGTGTTAGAGATATCTCTGAAGTTCAGTATATAGAGGGCAGAACAATGATGATGTGTTGATCACTGACAAGGAGAAATTGTGAGCCTATAATCTAAGGTTGAGGATACTGACAGGGATGTAATTAATAGGGTGATAAGGCAGCCTTAATCTTCACACCTAAAACAGTCTATTTTTTACAATGCTTAACCTCCTGAAGAGATGACAGTGTTTTCTTGAACATTGTACAAGAGTATGAACAGTATGATATACAAGGTATGTGTAATGCTGAGTGTTATACTAGTGTGATACATTAATGAAGAATTCAGTGACATGTATACAGTATATATAGTGAAGTATCCTGGAGTGTATAAACAGTAATGACACATTTCTATGTGCTGTGATACTGATATATGATGCACACCGTGCATACAATGTTGATGATGAACACTCCATGCACATAATGATGATGATGAATGCTTTGTACAAGGTGTTATACTCAGGCATGATGATGTTGAGTGTACAAGTTATGAATAGGAATGGATGTACAATGAGTGTACAAGTAATGTACAGTGGCATCTATGCAGTGAGCATACAATGATGTAGACAATGGTATAGTACAGCAATACAGTGTTGTTTGAACTACAATGAATGATGATGGTGCATACTTAATGATGCATACCCTATACTGATATTGCATGCTTGATAGGCCTTGATGCTGATAATGTTGCACACTTGATGCATACTTTCTGACACTCTTGTTAAAGACATGAGAATACCTAGATGAACAAATTCATTGAAGACTTGTTTACTTGTGAAATCTACAAGAGCATGACATGATGAAATAGAATGATTTAAAAGAAGATATGACAGTGATGATATGACAGTGGTACACCCACAGCTCTAAAGACATTGAAGATTGATGACTTGATAAGCAGTGAGCAGACCATACAGAGGTGCAATAGAGGATAATTTGCAGCAGTAGATGGCCAGCAATAGTGATGTTGAATAGCAGTGTTGAATACATGAGCAGATGAACAAGATGACTGATGAGCAGTGTTACAGCAGAGTTTATATGATGAGCATAGATGATGAGCAACATTGATGATGAGCAGATGAGCATGAGACAAGTGATTGATGAGTTGATGTAACAGTAAGCTTTGATTGTAAATGCAAGCTTGTCTTGCTTTTGAGGTTAGGGTACCTCAAACCCTTCTTAGCAAGGTCTAAGAAAACCAGGCATGGTCCTGGATGAAGAGTAAGTGCTCTTTGTATCAGTAGGTGCTAATTTTTCCTAACGGTTGTAGCCGAACCAAAACTAACATAAAAAGATTACAAATTTATATGGTGTGGTGTTCTTCTGTGTTATGGTTCGTGATGATTTAAATGCTTTTGATATGTGAATGATGAAGATGCTTATGAAATGATTAAGAGATTAGCAGAATAATCGTATGATGAATTGATAGTTGATTGTGATAAGCTAAGAAAAGTTTTAAAAATGGCTTCACACTAATTCACCCCCTCTCAGTGTCTAACAAAGTGCTTTGTATTTCCACAATTAAAGATTAAATATCTAAGCTCAACATATTTCTACAAAATTCAACAACTATCAGTACTTAGAGACCCCTTATAAAAGATGGAGCCTAAGTACTTGAAAATATTGACCCCCTCCATAGGTTTATCCCAGGAATCCACCACTTATACATCATCATAAACACTAGTTAGGGTTTCCATTGTTGTACCATAGTTCAACCAACCAACCTCCTTCCCTCCCTTTTAAGCACCCTCGTATGCTAAACCATATCAACATATTCAATTTAAAAATATTACTTATTGTAATAATATATGATAAGTAATATCAATATGACCCTATAAACCATATTAATATTGTAAATATAGACCAAAGTCAGTTTAATTGGACTAGGGGTAGTAGAAGTTGGGAATTTTCTATGATCCTAAGGGAATAAGGAAGCATATTTCATGTGGAGCCTATTAAGGAATCACAAGGATTGTGCATGCTCAAAGATAAAGGAATCGTTGATCCCACCATTATAATAGACTCCGCTGACATCATAGAATCCTTAGATCTGCAAAGGACCCCTAGAAATGTGAATTTGGCTAGACTAATCGAACAATCTTTGAACCTCGTCAATGACCATGAAAAAATCAATATCTTCCGAGCGTTAAGAAGGGAAAAAATGGTGCATCACCATGCCAACTATGGTGTTCAAATGAGTGAAGGTTATATGGTAATCAATGACATGAACACAATCTCCAAATTTATTCCATAGAAATATTATACAAGCCCTCAAAATCCACTATTTAAGCGTAAACCCTAAAAGTGACATGCAAACCCTAAAAGTACATGCTATTCTATTTAAGAAGGGTTATTGGACCAAAGAGAATATATATTGTTATTGTTGATTGATTTTGGAGTTTCAAGCAGCAGCACAGCATGCAGTCGTGGCAATTGAGGTTGGAGACAGTGTCTTCAGCTAGCGAGGGTTCGGCAGTGAGATATCTTAGTCTCTTATTGGGATAGATCATCTAGGTCTACCCATTGCATCCATCATATACTACAGTATTCGGAGATCCAACACATTCCAAAGGGTTATTAGCAGATCCATGTTTTGCAATCGGAAGTAGCAGGGAAAACACAGAAGGATTCACTAGGACCACAAAACCCAGTCTTTCCTCCGCCTGTCAGCTTCCTCTTTCTCAGCAAGCCTATCCTATGGTATGCAGTGATTATCAGCCATCAGTTTACTCACCTGGAGCAGCTATCAGCCAAACAGATCAGTTGGGGGTGTGAGCAGTAGAACTGCTAATCAATTCACTAGGGCACTTAGAGGCAGCCAAACCTTTGCATGTGCTAGGCCATCTCTCCAGCATCAATAGACTGACAAGCTCAGAAAGTTTCAGCCCGAACGGACCTCTCCTCCTACAAAAACATCACCTTCAGTCTAGAGGGTTTTTACGGTATTGCGGGGCGGTAACACCAAAGGAAAAGAGCATTAGTAGACCACCCATCCAGATCCTTACGCATTCGGCTATCTCTGGAGTCATTATCAACCATAATATCAATGGTAAGTGTTAATTTCTCTCTACAAAACCCTAACTCTAATTCAACTATATTTTAGGGCATTTTGCATGGCAAGTTTGCATGCACATTTATTTTGCAAATTTGCATGAGATTGAGTGTGTGAGTCAGGACTATCATAGAACATTAGAGAATATCCGTATTTGGGATATTACATTTTAATGACCAAAAATTTAAAAAAAACTATGCAAAAGTTAATGAAATTCCGCAAGACACTGGATAATGTATAGCATGTGTATATAGAACATGCTTAGGCCCCAATCACCCTGTGGACTCAATCATTAGAACACCTTTCACCACTTTAGAGGTAATTTTGAGTGAAAAAACTCAAATAATTAAAGTATCTAAAAATAAATTTTAATTATCCAAGTAAAAAAACTTTCGATGAAAAGACTTCCCTAATGACTAAATCTTAGGTGATTAAGTTACAAAAAACTAAACCTCCATACTGACATATCCTTACAAAATCCCCCGTAGGCGTGCAGAAATTTCATAGAAGAAGAGAAGAAAAGTTCTCTCGCTTGATGTAATCATTAAGTACTTCATTCTTATCTTCAAGGCACATCCAACATGTGTTGCCCACCTAATTGATTTTGGTAGTCAACATTCTAGCTCCAATAGTGGGATGTGTGCTTGATCTGGTCTTTAGGCAAGGAGAAGATATTAGAACTTCAAAATCTCTGGTTCTTATCATCTATAAAAACATCTCAACTTGACAAGAAAACCTTAGTAGCACAAGTTTTATGAAAAAATCCAATGAACCATAGCTGCTTTATTAGAAACTAAAAGAAACCTAATACATAAAAGAAATTCAAAACATAAATGCTCACTTTAAGGACCTTGTTTTCCTACTCTAAGCAAAATAAAATAATGTCTTAGGTAAACTCAAATGTCCAATGCATCCACCTTAACATTTTATAAAAGTTTAAAGTTTTTCCTTTGCCTTTGGCTACCAGATAAAGCAAGGACATATTTAGAAAGTGTAAACCTGCGTGAATATTTAGGATGGGTGGGTTGGATGGGAGATCATAGGAATGTAAAACTTCATCAAACTGCTTTGGCATGTTCTTTCGCGAGCGTCTTCTATCCAAGCTTGGATAGGGCTAATCTACATACATGTATGATGAGGCAGATTGTCAACTCCATCATACATATCTATGTAAGCCCCAAGCTGCTCCAAATCATAAGGAACCTCTGAATGCAAAGATGCGGGCTCAGGATAACCCTCTATCAGTTGTATCAAATCCGACTCTTTGATGCATTGCCTCTCAAAGTCTTCATTGCTAATACTTGTTTGTGATCCTAGATAATGTGGCTCTAAATGATCATATGAAAACTCTACATGCTCCTCTTCTACACCAAGATCTTCAAAGGTCTCTAAATCAACACTCCCTTCTCTTGATACATCAAAAATTGGCTTCTCAATTCATGTCCAATAGTTATCATCCACATCTTCGTCAAATATGGGGGAGTCTTCATTAGTTGCATCATACTACTGGTTATACAAACCTTCATCACCATGTGGAGAACTTGGAGGAGTGTCATCATACACCATACAAATCATAATATTCTTTATAATTTTCTGCGATGGTTTTCTTTTGAGGTAAATATGGAATGCCCATGTGATCATCTTCGTTGAAACACTCATGAGAACACTCCAAATATTCAATATTTTTTGTTAATGTGACATGAGGTGGATCTTTGAGGTGTTCTTTAATCAATAGCCCTTCAAATGTTTCATCAATGGGGTCATCTAGGACATGTTGCTCGACAGTAGAAGAGGTGGGTTCCTCTGGCCTTACCAAATATTCAGGATGCACAAAAATTTCCATATGTTACTCTTCCCGAATTTCTTCTTTTTTAGAGTTAGATTGTGCTCTAGGGAGGAGGGCATTATATTTTTTTGCAAGTTGCTTAATCTCTTCCTCTTCTCCTTCATGCCACCGCAAGGGGAAACACTCGAAAAATTTAGCCATGGAAGCTATGGATTTGTCATAAAGGCTACAAAGCCAATTCCTTGCATCCCCCTCCAAGGTCCAAGCAAATGTGGTCATCAGATCATCCTCATGATAAATATTAAAATCAACCACCAATTTGAAGAAAGACACAATATGATGGGTGGTTGAATCACCATTGTTTCCACATAACTCTGGAGCAACATCAAATAGTTTTTCATGGTCATAACAATGATTCGGAAAACCATAGATATTTCAGAAATCTAATTGGGTGAAAAGTTCGAGTAGGAGTGTACGAAATCTTTCCTTATCATCATCCATAGCTTTAAACAATGAGGTACCAAATATGAGGCATGCATGTAATCATATCTTGTATCGACTTAATGGAGCTGTCAAAGAATGAGCTTTGAAAAAATTTCAATGTCGCATGGGCTCATCTATACACAACAAAACTTCACAAGTTTATGAGATAACAGGGTTTTATCCCTTCAATGAAGTCGCCATGTGAGAACAAAGATATGCATTATAAATTTCTCAAAAAAAAACTATTTTTGTTTTTCTTGTAAATTACAAAATAAAAAGGTTAGTGGAGTCGTCGGATAAATAATAAAGCTCTACTATAAACATTCATCAAACAAAGAAAAAGCCAAAAGAAAATAAAAAGTCGTACTCCATGAACAAAAAGACTTGTCCCCGGCAACGGCGCCAAAAAATGTTGCCGCCTAAAACACACTTGGACACGGGTAAGTCTCCCAACCATTGTGTGTGTTCCTAAAAGCAACTTATGAGTTGAAAACCCACTGTCACCTCAGTTCTAAACTCTTTTGTTCAAACCACAAATCCTAAAGGTCAAAGGGGGGTTGTCCCTACTTAGTTCTTGTTTGAAGAATGTTTTCTGGGAGTTGTAAATTACAAAAATGACAATCAGCATGCAGTGATGCAAATGTTTCGATGTCAAGCAAATCCTTTAACAATCAACCAATATTGTGTGAAAGAGAAAAATAATCAAATAATAAAAATGACCAGTGTCGTCTCTACTCGGGCTATGGAGTCACAATAATCAACTTCAAATAGTTCTCCTAAAGCATCAACTAATTTACTTTAACAAATATACAAAAACATGATGATTTCCAATAAATGAGTTAGTTAAAATAAAGTGATTGCAAAGTAGAGAAATGTAAATGATTGTAACAATGTTATGCAAGTGGTCCTGTAAGTTTTAATAAATTTGATGTCTCTCTTTGACTTAGGGAATTAAGGTATTTGTTGCAAAGAAATGAATTATTCTAGATGTCTACTCCAAGAGACTATCTCCTTCGATCAGAGAGAGAATGTCGATTGCTCAACACGAGAACACAAGGTTCTTGTCTACCTCCACGAGTCAAACTCGAAACTTGTTGGATATTCAACTAGAGGACACAAAGTGCCACGAAGACCTCTACAGCCTCTACCCCACTAGCTCCATAGGTCAAGCCTTTTTTTCTCCTTTCTAATGAAGATACTTATCTGGGTGCCTATTAAATTAGCCAACACAAATCTTTTCCCTTTCTCGTCACCCTAGATCGGTCGAATCAGCGGGAGGAGAGGATACGGGGCAAAAACAAGGCTTGTGGTAAATTTTATCCTTAAAGCAAAAATTAAACAAAACAAGCCAAACACGATATCACAATAGAGGCAGAGCCTACTCAATCCTGAGGTGTGGGAAAAAAGAAATAAGCAAATATTTGAAATAAAAATGCTAGCCTGCGCGATTTCACAAAGATGCGCAGAGCCACTTCACTTGTGAGGTGCGAGCAAAAAAGAAATAAGCAAATACTTGAAATAAAAATACTAGCCAATGTGATTTCACATGGATTGGAAGAGCCACTTCACTTGTGAGGTACGGGCAAAAAGAAAACAAAAAATGAAGTAAATTAATATAAATCCAAGCAACTTACAAGGTCATGCAAGGATGGGAAGAGCCACTTCTTACATGCACCTGAAACCAAAATCACTAAATATTGAAAACTAGAAATGAAGCACAACAAACTCAAGCCCAAGAGACTCTCTTGGGCTTGTTACAAAGATGTAGATTTCAGCACTAATATTTATTAAGAAATGAGAGAGAGAATTATTTTTTAACCTTTTTTTGCGACTGACTTGAAGTAGACCCTTTCGGGTGTTGTTGGTGCTTGTTAGTGGTTGAACTTGAGCATTCCCTCCCCTTGTGAGATCAGAAACCTACACAAAACAGCAAGCTATTATGGCATAAAAGTGATAGAAATGAGTTTCAAACAAACTCAAAAAAATTTATGCAAAAATAAAAAATTCTTCTAAGACAAAACTAGCATGTAAAAATTGAAAAATGGTAATATTTGAGTGCAAAATGAAGTATTTAAGAGATGCAATAAGAATAAGAATGTTAGGAAAGACGACAAGTCATTTTTGAAACTTGTTGGACAATGGGTTATCCCACTCTCCAAACTTGGGAAACTTGTAACAAAATTAGCTCAACAATGCAAATGGAGTAAGAAATCCACAAAGACTTAAGAAACAAAATATTCAAGCTGTAAATACTTTAATTTCTCAAATTCTAAACAAACTTAACCCACAAAACATGCAACAAAACTATTACAATACTATTCTCAAGTAAAAAACTTTGCTTGAAATTCCAAATACAAAACGAACCAAGAACGGAACAATATAACCTCAATCAAAATGCATAGACAGTACTTCCTCCAAAAATATCTTCTATTATCATCCAAACTTGAAAGTACAATGGTTTCTCTTGGACAAGAATGGAGCAAGAGAGCAAGAATGAAAGAAAAAGAAAACAAGAGAGCATAAGAAAAATGAAGCAAGAGAGTAAGTGAATCTAGCCCAAATGGGGAGGAATGCCCTCCTTGAATAGGAAAAATGAAAGAAATAGACTCTTTGCTTGCTAATCAAGTGTCACAAGAGAGAGATGGAGGCCCAAGAGAGGGGCGAATTTGCTTAAGGAGAACAAAACCATGGTTTGAAATCTCAAATATGGAGAGAGAAACCTCCCTTTTAAGGTTTTTAACCTGATTGCTATGTCAAATGGGGAGGAAACCACCATAGTGGGGCCCTTCCCATTGACTTCAGTTCACCCAACCAATCAAATAGAGAAAGGGGCACAACCCTAAAGTGGGCAATTCAACACTTGTTACATGCTTGCTTGGGGGGGTCTTTGGATCTTAAATTTATGTTAGGAACATAATATAAACATTAGAACATTTACTTGGCCACCCCAAGTGACTATAGTCACTTTTCCAAAATTTGGCTCTCTAATTAAATGCTCAATTCTCTGATTTCCATGACTGACCTAGGTAAAAGTGACCAAAACCATACTAATACTTGTCTGAATGACTTCAAACTTGGCCCAAGGGTGTATGGGGTCTCATACCATTTGTCTTGAGTACACATGCCCTTATACAACATTAAAATGGACCAAGTAACCCTCTTTTACATTACAACAAACTGTTATGAGTAACAATTTTTAATGGCCAAAAAATAAAAAATAAATACGCAAAACTTAATGAAATTCCGCAAGACTCTAGATAATGTCTATCTTGGTAATATAGAACATTTCTAGGCCCCAATCGCCCCATGGACTCGATAACTAGAACACCTTTCACCACTTTGGAGGTAATTTTGAGTGAAAAACTCAAATAATTAAAATATCTATAAAAAAAAAATTATCCAAGTCAAAAAACTCTCGATGAAAGGACTTCTCTAATGACTAAGTCTTAGTTGATTAAGTTACAAAAAACTAGACCTTCATGCTAACATATCCTTACAAAATCCGTTGCAGAGGTGTAGAAATTTCATAGAGAGAAGAGGAGAATAAGAGTTATCTCGCTTGATATAATCATTAAGTACTTCATTCTTATCTTCAAGGCACATCCAACATGTGCACGGTACATCGTTGCCCACGTAGTTAGTTTTGGTGGTCAACACACTATTGAAAAGCTTCTAAGTAATTGATCTATTGAATATTGTACTTCTTGAATAGTTAATTACTTATTTGAGAAAGTCAACCACACAACTCAACACACAAACATCATAATTTAGTTAACCCTAACTTCCTTAGATCTCCTTGAAATCGGATATAATCTAACCAATAGGGAAGCCTCCCTTGGCCTTGAGAGCTGGCCTAAAACTGAGAAATTAGCATTGTGCTGACAACGATGTTTCTTTCCAAAGTTGCCCTGGAGCACTACTAAGGAACGATGTTTCTTTCCAAAGTTGCCCTGGAGCACTACTAAGAACTTCTTCAGTTAGGTTAAATGAAACCGTAACAATCCTAATCTAAGTTCACATTTTCAATGAAGAATGGGCAAACTTCAGTGATTTTAGAGGACTTAAACAACTATTTTCAAAGGAGAAAAGCAAATACTAGTCATCCAAAAAATTGATCGACGAACCAATTTATATCAATATTAAAAAATAAAAATAAAAAATCCACAAAAGTGTCATTAATTTATCAACTAAAAATATACAATAATGGACGAACGTAAGTTGTCTTCTAGATTCCAATAACATAGATGCAATGGTCCCAATTTGAATTGACATTTGCATTAAGAGTGGGTAAACATTAGTGGGTCTAGAGAACTCCTCTCTACCGATTAAGATGATTTTGACTGTTTGCCGGAATTTTAATGGAATCCGGTGATTTAAAAATAGCCAGATAATAACTTTTCATTGTTCAAAATTTAATTTTTATTATAAAAATAGATTCAGAACCATCAAAAACCCTGCGGCACCCGGATTATGTAATCTTAGCACCTTATACCTGGGAATCGAAAAACTACGACCAGATTTTTTACCAGATTTTGACAAAAAAATGGTCAAAAAACAAGCTGCAAAGGAAGCAAAATCGTCTAATCTTTAGACCACTCCCTTGAAAAGGAAAGATACTAGTCGTAAAAAAAATGATCAGGGATCCCAATGTATTGCAATATAGAAAAATAAAGAAGAGAAAATCCAAAAAGATGGTCATTAATTTCCCACTATAATAGTCAAAGAATGTAAGCTATCTTTTAGGCAAAGATTTTATTTTTTAACACAAGAAACACGAGTAAATCTCCATGACACAAACGAGCTGCAAAGGAAGCAAAATCGTCTAATCTTTAGACCACTCCCTTGAAAAGGAAAGATGCTAGTCGTAAAAAAAAATGATCAGGGATCCCAATGTATTGCAATATAGAAAAATAAAGAAGAGAAAATCCAAAAGAATGGTCATTAATTTCCCACTATAATAGTCAAAGAATGTAAGCTATCTTTTAGGCAAAGATTTTTTTTTTTATCACAAGAAACACGAGTAAATCTCCATGACACAAACGAACCTATATTGAATAGCATCTCCAAATAGTGTATATTTGCTTAACATTATATACCTAAACCATTATAGAATAAAATTAAGTTAAACAGGTCAAACAAACGAAAAACAGCAAATATCATAGACGATGAACTAGCCTGGGTTTTAAATATCATGTCAAATGGCATTTCCCAGCCAAAACTTTCAATTGCTGAACAAAAAGTTGCAAATTGGGTACCATTTTCTGTTAACATATAAAACACTGTGGGGGTTGCTATTAATACAATCCAAATAATATTTCCTATCTGATCATATAGTCTATTTCCAACTAACTAGTCAAAAGGTATCAATATCATTTAGAAACCCATAAGATTTGTAAAAATTACAGTTGAAAAATGTTCATCGCCAGTTTACATATTTACAGCGTTGTGAAAACCCATCGATTTTTACCACATTGTTTATAGCTGATCTTCATTGATGAAATTATAAAGGTCCTTGAGCCACCCATCCAATAAGTGAAGGTAACACAGAGATGCACAACTGGAGATTCTCTTCTTCTCCTCTAAAGCTCATAGGCTGGAAATTTAGCCTCCAAAGGTCTAACCATATCAAACCACAAGTATGCTGTTCCCGCAAGTCCTTCAAACAAGGAATAAGGATGATCTCCTCCATGCATTTGTCCAGTAGAAATCAGTGCATAAGCCTTGTCTAGTAAGAAGCATGCAAATGCCTTTGCTCGATAGAGGTATTTCCTTTCTCCTGTTAATTGGTAGAGAGCTAGAAATACATAAGCATTACCACTGATACCATGGCAGATGCCCACTCTACGTAGAAGTCCTCGATTCCATACAATCTCCCCAGCATCTACTGCAGCTTCCTTGAAGTCTTTATCTTCAGGAAACATCTAATATTTGGAAAAAACAATCCATTAGTCAAGGACTACTGCAACAATATATTATAGCTGTATATACCAGAGGACCTAGCATGAAGATGCAGCAGCAATTAGGATATATGTATCAAACAGAATATATTTTCTATATGATAAATTCTCACAAACCTGAGCAGCCTTGCAAAGTGTAAGAGCAACTCCAGGAGCACCATGGCACCAATGCACTAACCTATCTGTGGTGCTCCCCTCACTTGATGGGTAATTACAACTGGGAAATCGATTTTTCATCATGTAACGAAGAGTGCCCTTAACATCCTCTTTGGCTTGTTTGCTGAGTTGAAAATGCATTAAGACATGCATGATGCCTGCCAAACCATGGGCTGCACCCCAGTATTTCTTTCCATGCCATTCATACATTAGGGGACAATCCTCATGGGATAAGATTTTCCCTGCTCTGAGCACATCATCCACCATATGACCCTGCAAAACTAGGCTCAGTTTAATAATGATTTGCTTCTCCAATATGATGAATCCCGTGATTACCCAAGAACCCTTTTTGACAAGAGAGAGAAGAAAGAAAATTTAACTTTCTGAAAATACTTCCAAAAATACGTAGAAAGCAGAGTATTAAAAAGGAAAAAGAGATGAAAAGAGCAACAAATTTCCTGTGAACTCGCACACAATTGAAATTTTTTAATTCACTTTAATCATCCAAGAAACAAAATAGGTCAATATACCTAAAGTTGATAAAAAAATTAACATAGAAATTGTGGAGTATTGGCAACAGAAATGAAAAAATTACATAATGGATTGGAATTAGTTGAGGAAAAAGGCATGTTCTGAGGGCTTTGCAATGTTTTCATACTTCACTAGGTTCTTGCTGGACAGGAAAACCTCAAGTGTGCAGAGATATGCCAAGCATCATCAGAAATGTCGAGTTACTACAGCTAATTGTCACATTTAACTATTTTTTTCAAAAAAGAGAGCATGATCCTTTCTTTTTCAAAAACAGAGAGAATGATCTTTTTTTTAAACAGAGAATGATCTAATGGAAAATGGTCATTTAGGCAGATACTAATGGAAGATGTTCTATAGATAGCAAAGTTTCTAGTATCAAAAAGTGTTTATGAAATTCTTGAGATTGGGAAAATCAGAAAATGTCATGTGTTACCGGGTGAAATGGCAGTCCAAGCCACCGGTAAGCATATGTGGAGAAAGTGACCACCGTCTCCTTAGTCACGTCTCCTAACTTCTTTGGAAGTCGAAACCACCTAGGGGGGATCCCTAATGACAACTCTGCAAAAGACACTTAGACACAAAATATATCTTGCGCATTTATTAAGTTAGTGACCAGTGCCTAATGGAGTCGAGAAGAGGATGTGAACAATGTAAGTACATCCATCCAAGGATAAGCCAATAATTAGCCAATTAGTTCCAATGTGCAAATAACAAGTGTGATCAAGTACCATTCATCCAAGTTACGGATATCTATCATCACCAAACAATCTGAAGCAGTACTAATATATCAGCAGTATGAGTAAATATATCAGTCATTAATGCAGCAGTAGTCTTCCACCATTGTTTAGGTATTCATTACAGACTTTGTCTAAGCAGCATCAAGCATTTAATTCAGATCTGCAATAAAGTATTAACAGCAGTATATTGATGTTTCAGAGTTTATGAAGTGTGCATCTAGTGTGTAGATAGGGGTTGTTGACAGTCCACTTTTAGTAACAATTTATACCAGCAGTTACTAATCCTTGGTGGTAGTTTACTTGTGTGCAGGGTTAAAGGGAAGGTGCCGAAGACCTAATATAGGGAGGGCTGCCACTCTAAGGACAGCCCTAAAAGGTGGACGTGGCTTGGACGAGGTCTCGAGACTAGTAAAGGAAGGTGTGCGCCAGACCGTGAGGGGGATGGAGGGAAGTAAAAGGAAGGAGTAGGGTAAGGGAAATTGAGGTTTAGGGTTGCAGCAGCCTAGGAAAGAGGGAGACCGAGGCTGAAATGGAGTAGGTTGAGGGATGGGAAAGGGCTGCCATAGGTGGTCGAGGTTAAGACAGGAGGCAAAGGGATAAAGGAGGCACCTCCAAGGTAGAGGAGGGCTAGGCCGAGGCTTGTAAGAGGGCTAGCAAAGGGATGCCGAGGGTAAGGATAGGATAGGAGAAGGATAGCAAACCCTAGGGCAGGGAGAGCAAGGGTCCTAAGGGATATCTTTAGGACTGTTTTGGAGGGCTGTTAGGGTTAGGGAATTTCCTAGGGTTTTAATAGCCTTAACCTAATCTAAAACTAACCCTAAAACTAACCTTAAAACTAACCCTAGACTAGGTATTGAAGAAGGAAAAAGAGGTGAAGACAAAGAGAACAAACCCTAGCAAAACCCTAACTACAATGTCACAAGGTTTGGATTTGAGTTTGGGTTCGGCGACCGGAAAAAAATAAAAATTATATTAAGAATAAACATATATTAATGTTTTATAATCTTCACAAATAATATATATATATATATATATATATAAAACATTTAAAAATAAACATAAATAAATAAATATATAAAACAATTAAAAATAAAAATAAATACAAAACAATTAAAACAATACTTAAATGCGAATTTGTGACTGGACTGCACCATATGTCGTAGCTTCGAACTCATCTAGACTCCACCGTCTAGAATCGTGGTTGGATGTGGGTTGGACTCTGTTGTCTAGAGATGGGACTCTGCTGTCCATAATCATGCCGGGTCGAGAGTTCAACATCACAAGCTATGTTGGGTTGAAGCCAAATACATTACCTATGAGTGAGGGTTTGAGCTTCGTATTGTGCAGCATGCCTGTCGGAGACTCAACGAACAAGGGTGGAGATAGATAGTGGTCAAAGACTCGAAGGGTGAGGGTGGACTCGCGGAAGAAAACACAACGAAAGGAAAGGTTAAAAAAAAACCCTCAAAACTATGGATTGGTTGTTATGAGGTTCAACGAACCTTTACAAACCGGATTTTTTTTTTAGGTTCAACAAACTTTGAACCTGATGGTTGAAGTTCGTCGAACCCTGTGACATAGCCTAACTAGGGCGTTTAGGAGTGACTAACCTACCTCTAGAGAAAACAAACTTAGGTTTACAACTAACCTTGAAGCACTAAGGATGAAACCGTAAAAGGACCCCTAAACAGACGTACTTCTAAAGTTCTACACCAAGGTGACTAAGGAGTGATGAAGAGTTTTGCCAAGACAAATACAACCCTAATGGCTACCATTTAGTCCATCACCATAATCATTCATCAATCAATAACAAAGAGACATTAAGACAAAGCATGATACCTCCTTGCGCACGTGTTTCACCAACAAATCATAGCATCACCTTTAGAAAGAGAGCAAAATCAATATACTTCAAGAATTCACCATAAAACCCAGAAAAATGTCTTCCTCAAGAAGGGCGCATCACTCCAAAGAGCCCTAGGTAGGGTAAAATAAGTGCATTGTGTTTTTCCCATGAGTCCTATGTTAAAATGAAGTGAGGAGATCTATTTATATGATCTCACACTCACTTTTACAAAAAATATCTATCCCGACATGCCTTTAAACTATCAATTTGAAATTATAAAATGTCAACTTAAAATTATAACAAATAATAATAATAAATAGCCTAATGTAGGCTCAAGGTAGGCTACCTAGGGCATTTTTCCCCTAGGTGCCAAAAACTGCTAAAATAAGCGAATCACTCCGAACGAAAGGCTGGAGTGAGTTGGAGGGAGGGAGTTATACCCCATCTAACCTCGAGAATGGTGTAAAATCCCTCAACGCCCTCCTCAAAGTAGAAAGAAGGCCTGGCATGGAAGATAGCTTCCTCTGAGGAAAGAGACCAAGGACAGAAGGCGACAGTGTGCAAAAGGGCCAAGAGGGTGTCCTAAGTGGTTGTGAAGGGAGAGAAATGCCTCGCAGCTGAAGCAAAGACCACCAGAGCAAGCAAACAAGGCATGGGGTCATGTGACCCAGTGATCAACCCCTAGGAGCCCCAGACACCAACCCCTAGGTTAAAAACCCCAGCAAAGCGCAGTCAATAGTATCATTAAGCCATAGTACTCTTAAAGGAAGTACCAAAGGGCCCAACCATGACCACCATTGCTCAATAACATCCTTGCTGGTAAAAAAAATGGGTCTCTCTCCTTGGGGTACATATGAAGGTGCGCTAGGTACAAATGCAGCGTAACACTGGCTCCAACTGCGGGACGACTGCTCTTCCTAGAAGTGATTGAGAACCTGTGAATCTTCTGGAACCTATAGACCTACACACACATCAAATATCTAAAGAGATTAAAAGCATCTAAAGGCAGACACTTCCGTCCTTCCTTGTTCACAAAATAAAGGAAACAAACTAAGAACAATAAAGACTAACTAAATCATGAAAAGGCATCATATAATGCAAAGGTAACAGTAATATGCCTAGCTAAAATGCAGGTAACCCTACCTATCCTAAACATGGTAGTCAAAATAGGTTAGGTGAAATCATACCACCTATGTAACCATATGAGTAAGCAATTCATACCTAATATCTTACCTTTGTCTTTCAAAGTAAACCAAGATAATATCTCATCGATGATATGTTGAGTACGTACCAGGATCTTTATCTGGATGAGGAAAGGAAACCGAACCTTCCTAAGAACGTGGAAGACTTGAAATTGGTGCCACATAGAGGCATCACTTTGATAAGCTTTGTTGATCCATCCTTCTATTGGACTTATGTATGGGACACCTCCATCATACATGTCTTTAAAAAAATATTGCCTGAAACTTGTCCACGAATCCTGAACTTGGGAGGTTATCCATAAAGCAAGACCTCGCAAATCTTCATATGTCAGTCGCAACCTGTCCCTACATTTACTTAAGCATTTCTTGGATATAAAAGCGTATTGCTTGTCTTTTTCATAATCATGTTGGTATTTCGAATAATCATTGAAATTTTGAAATTGCCAGCTATATAATTCATACTTTCATGCTTCAAACAAAAAAATAAACAATAAATACTATGAAACTGAGGAATAAAAATCATACTGTCTACCTACCTGCCTCGGTGTTGTTGAAATGCATCATTAAGGACTTACCGATACAAGATAGAGCGAGATGAACAACTTCTTCAGTGCTTCTTGAGGAACACAACTAAGATTGATAATCTAGGCTCCCCATAGGCTGAATATCTGCAAGAGAATCCTTTATATAACATGCTTCCCTGATGTTGGATAAGTATGACGGAGAAATCATGGAGGTATCACTAGAGATATGGGGTCCCAAATTTTCAAACTGTTCATCATAATAAACCATCTGCATATGGCAACCATCTGAATGTCAGGCGGTGCTTCTACTCTATTGGCAAAAGGATTGAGTCATTCTTCATCATTAGCATCATAAGGAGAAGGGATAACCATATCTCGATTAATAGGGTCTTCATAAATCATGTCTTCAATATCTCTGCTTGAAGTGATTGAAAGTTATTCATCCCAAATAGTGTCAAGTTCTGGCTCAATTCGATTAACTTCATCAAGCAGTTCTTTGTCACTGCAAAGTCTGGAAACAATGCTACCCGGTCTCGAAGAATCATAGAGAGGTGGACCCATAAATGTCCAATAATCATTGTCCTCAAAATTTCTGTCATTATGTTCCAAGAAATCTGAGATGCCATAAGAAATTGCTACATGTCAGAAAGGAGAACTCACCCTTTCCTCCTACTCTTCAACCTTTTCAACTTGGACTTTTGAATCTTTATATGTAGGACCACAATCATATTCATCTGCATGAGGAGCTTCATCTACTATGCTTGAGAGATCATTAGCTTCTTCAATTTGATTTCCGTTGTGGATTTCTTTACTGAATAAGTTCCTTGAATACTAAACATGAGGTATCCCTCTATGTTGTTTCCTAGGGCACCAACATCTACAGAATAGTTCAATCGATTCTAGAAGAGAAGATATCTTAGCTTTTGGCAACTTCATGAACCAAACACGGGCCTTTCCTTCTAAGTGAAGAGCAAACAACCTCATGTACACACATTCTTCCAACTCAACTTCTTCTCGGAATAACAACAAAAATTTTGCGACCAGGTCTTCAGCATAATCCTCCTTCTGATCATTGAAATCTTCCATAGTTCATGTGGTAGTCCGTCAGAGTAGCCTAGAAACTTCCATAGGTCAAGCGGAGCAAAATATACTTCCATTTTCGCAATAGTTGGACTATCAGGATATTTAAATTCGAATGGAATGTCATCTTTGATTCCTTCGGTAGAACCATCTTGTCTCTGACTATTTCCCAGTGTTTCTTCCCACATATGGACGATCATGGCCTTTCTTTCATGTTCTTCGATATCATAATCCCAATTCATACTTAATGCTGTTGATTTTATGAGCAGCATTGAGAGCCCTTCTCTTCGGAGAATGGGACCACCTGGTCCGGGACCACGGTGAAGACTCAACCTAGTGTTGAGTGACCATTCTGTTGAATGGTAGATATCTGGTCTGGGACCATGATATAAACCCAGATCTGCCCTGGGTAGACTCAACCTTGTGTTGAGTAGACATTTGGTTTGGGACCACGATGTAGACCAGTCTGGGACTCGTAAACTCAGCTTAGTTCTGAGTAGCCATTCTCTGGGAGAATGAAGACACTGTAAGCCCTAGACTAGGTCTAGGCATGTGTGTGGCACTTTGACCCTTGATCTATGGGCTTGGTGTGCTTATCCAAGGATTAGCTACCCTTGGTTAAGTTACCCTAGTACCAGATCTAGGTGTCACACAATGTGTGAGATAATAACATTAATAACTCTCTTGGTTTACAATGATGTACTTTTGAAATAAAAAAGTACCACAGGTAATGACCACAAGGGCACTTGGTAAAAGGCCAAAGTCAAAAGAAATAAAGACTTTTTGTCCACAGGATAAGGACCACAGGTGGAAGACAAAATTAAATAAGGACTTTTTATAAAAGTCAAAGGAAAAAAATAAAAGTACCTTTTGGTAAAAGTGAAAGTGAAATTAGGAAAAGAATAAAAATATTATTATTTTTATCTTTCCTAATCTTGTCCACCTAAAAGAACCATAGGTGGAAAACAAAATTAAATAAAGACTTCTTATAAAAGTCAAAGGAAAAAAAATAAAAGTACATTTTTGGTAAAAGTGAAAGTGAAATTAGGAATATTTAATTATTTTTATTTTTCCTAATCTTGTCCACTTACAGGTGAACAAAGGCTATAAAAGAAGATCAAGCCTTCTCATTTGTCACACACACTTTTGCTCTCACAGGTGAAGAAGACTATCTTATGTTCAAACCCTCAGCTAGGGTTTTATCAGCAAAGTCTATCTTCAGCACTTTTGCACAGCCATCTTCAGCATTCCATTTTTTGGGCAGTTTCCAGCTTTTTTGGGCAGTTTTCAGCAGTCTAATATTTTCGGGTAGCTTTCAATAGTCTAATATTTTCAGGCAGTTTTCAGCAGTCTGATATTTTTGGGCAATTTTCAGTAGTCTGATATTTTTAGGCAGTTTTCAACAATCTGATATTTTCGGGCAGGAGAGAAAATCTCAGTTTTTCTGAGAAAACCCTAAATTGCTAATTTTCTGTAATTTTGGAAATTGTGGATAAAATTATCAGCCTGATTTTACTGATGAATTTTGCAATTAATGTGGTCAAAATCCAGATCTGGATTTGAGGAACTTTTTGAAGAATTTCTTAAGCCATCTCATTTACGAGATGAGCTATTAATGCTTTTGGGGTTTTTGTCCTTTGAAGGTTTCCCCAGTGAAAAATATTGTGTCCATGTGTGCTAATGTGATGAAAATTATGTTTATCTACAAACTTTTAAAGTTTATGCTAATGCTGAAAATTCAACAAATGCATCGACCAACTGCCTGAGTGAAGAAAAAATTTTACAAGGAAATCCTTCATACCAATTCCTAACAGTCAAGTTTCCCTCTAAGTGGAGAGATAGCAGGAATAACTTCAATCTGAGGTCTTCATGTACAATATTGCTTGCTCTAAGAAATTGCACGAATGCCCAAAAATGTGTAGCTGCATGATACTTATACTACTGGAATAATGGAAAAATTGTTTTCCCATCATCATCAATGACATACTCGTGTGGATATCCCGGAATGCATGAAAAATCCAATATCTCCATCCATAATTCATAATTGGATTCCATATCATCAGGCTTCCTTATCTTTATAGAGCACTTCTTCTATTTTTCTTCAATTGGAGTCGCCAGGACAGACCTGCCAAGTTAGCTAAACAAATCTCACCAAAGTATTAAACAAAACAAAGGCATACCTGAGCAAAGGATGACTGAGTTCTTGGTGGAGTCGCCATATAAGCCTGCAAGGTTATTCCACAAATATATGCGATAAATAGGGACTTACCTCAAAAGTTACCAAAAAATGTTGTTTCGACAGGGGAGTGAATGACTCGAGATGAACTGCTTCAAATTTTGAAATGGTCCCTGACAACGGCGCCAAAATGTTACTAGGTGAAATGGCAGTCCAAGCTACCGGTAAGCATATGTGGAGATGGTAAGCATATGTGGAGAAAGTGACCACTGTCACCTTAGTCGCGTCTCCTAACTTCTTTGGAAGTCGAAACCTCCTAGGGGAGAGCCCTAATGACAACTCTGCAAAAGACACTTAGACACAAAATATATCTTGTGCATGTATTAAGTTAGTGACCAGTGCCTAATGGAGTCGAGAAAAGGATGTGAACAATGTAAGTACATCCATCCAAGGATAAGACAATAATTATCCAACTAGTTCCAATGTGCAAATAACAAGTGTGATCAAGTACCATTCATCCAAGTTAGGGATATCTATCATCACCAAACAATCTGAAACAATACAACAGTACTAATATATCAGCAGTATGAGTAAATATATCAGTCATTAATGCAACAATAGCCTTCCACCATTGTTTAGGTATTCATTATAGACTTTGTGTAAGCAGCATCAAGCATTTAAGTCAGAACTGCAATAAAGTATTAACAGAAGTCTATTGATGTTTCAGAGTTTATGAAGAATTCTTCTAGCGTGTAGATAGGGTTGTCAACAGTCCAATTTTAATAACAATTTATACCAGTAGTTACTAATCCTTTAACTAGTGGTAGTTTACTTGTTTGCAAGGTTAAAGGGAAGGTGTTGAAGACCTAATATAGGGAGGGTTACCACTGTAAGGGCAGACCTAAAAGGTGGACGTGGCTTAGAGGAGGCCTCGAGACTAGTAAAGGAAGGTGTGTGCCAAACCGTGAGGGGGATGGAGGGAAGTAAAAGGAAGGAGTAGGGTAAGGGAAATGGAGCTTTAGGGTTGCAGCAGCCTAGGAAAGAGGGAGACCGAGGTTGAAATGGAGGAGACCGAGAGATGGGAAAGGGTTTCCACAGGTGGTCGAGATTAAGAGCAGAGACCAGGGGATAAAGGAGGCACCTCCAAGGTAGAGGACAGATAGGTCAAGGCTTGTAAGAGGGCTAGCAAAGGGATGTCGAGGGTAAGGATAGGATAGGAGAGGGATAGTGAACCCTAGGGGAGGGAGAGCGAGGGTCCTAGGGGATATTTTTAGGAGTGTTTTAAAGGGTCGTTAGGGTTAGGGATATTCCTAGGGTTTTAACAGCCTTAACCTAATCTAAAACTAACCCTAAAACTAACCTAGAACTAACCCTAGACTAGGTATTGAAGAAGGAAAAAGGGGTGAAGACAAAGAGAACAAACCCTAGAAAAACCCTAACCTAAACTAGGGCATCTAGGAGTGACTAACCTTCCTCTAGAGAAGACAAACTTAGGTTTACAACTAGCCTTAAAGCACTAAGGATCAAACCCTAGAAGGACTCCTAAACAGATGTACTTCTACACTAAGGTGAATAGAGTGACAAAGAGTTTTGTCGAGACAAATACAACCCTAATGGATAACCATTTAGTCCATCAACATAATCATTCATCAATCAATAACAAAGAGACATCAAGAAAAAGCATGGATACCTCATTGTGCACGTGCTTCACCAACAAATCATAACATCACCTTTAGAAAGAGAGCAAAAACCAAGATACTTCAAGAATTCGCCATAAAACCTAGAAAAGTTCCTTCCTCAAGAGGGGTGCATCACTCCAAAGAGCCCTAGGTAGGGTAAAATAAGTGCACAGTGTTTTATCCCATTATTCCTATGTTAAAATAAAGTGAGGAGATCTATTTATATGATCTCACACTCACGTTTACAAAAAAAATCCAAGCCGTCATGACTTTAAAATGTCAATTTGAAATTATAAAATGTCAACTTAAAATTATAACAAATAATAATAAAAATTAGCCTAATGTAAGCTCAAGGTAGGCTACCTAGGGTATTTTTCCCCTAGGTGCCATAAACTGCTAATATGAGCGAATCTCTCCGAACGAATGGCTAGAGTGAGCTGGAGGGAGGGTGTTATACCCCATCTAACCCCAAGAATGTTGTCAAATCCCTCAACAAGCCCCTCAAAGCAACAAGAAGGCCTGGGATGGAAGATAGCTTCCTTTGAGGAAAAAGGCCATGGAGAGAAGGCACCATTGTGCAGAAGGGCCAAGAGGGTGTCCTAAGTGGCTGTGAAGGGAGACGAATGCCTCACAGCTGAAGCAAAGATCACCAGAGCAAGCAAACAAGGCATAGCCCTTGTCCTCTAAGCCAGCAACAGATAGAAGATTCTTCTTTAAACCAGGAACATACAAGACATCATCAATATGAAGAACCGTACCTGAGTCAAGTTGAAGTGAAGTTGAGCCAACTCCTTCAATCTTGTTAGTGGAGTCATCTCCAAGTTCCACCTGTGTGGTAAACTTCTTCTTTCTGTAATTGGTGAGATCTCCATGGTTACCTGTCATGTGCCTGAAGGCACCACTATCCACCAACCAAGAGGTGGCACAATCTGTGAAAGAACCAATGAGATCAGAAATCAGGTAGTACTCCCTTCTACGTTCTTCTTCTTTGTTAGCCTTGGTTTTCTTCTTCTTCTTTGGTTCTTCTTCTTCTTCTTCTTCTTCTTCTTATTCTTCTTCTTCTGCAACAGAGGCTTGAAACCTTCACTTGGATTTCTTCTTGGCTTGCCTGCAATCCTTGGCAAAATGTCCAAACTTCTGGCAATTATAGCATTCCACTTTTGACATGTAAGAGAACTTACCTCGAGGTTTCTTTCTCTTCTTTTGCTAAGGAAAGGCTTCTTGAACTTCTTTGTCTTTGCTGCAAGTGCAAGGTTACCTTCCTTGGTTACCTTACCTGAGGTCCTTCCCTCTTCTTCTATGCAATCATGCCACAGTCTTTCGAAAGTTGGTTGATTCTCTCGTCCACTGACATTGAACACAATGTCATCCAAGTCATTTTCTTCTAGAATAGTTGTCAACCTAGCCTTGCAGGTGTTGTAGTTGGCTGAACCTTGTAGCTCCTCTTTCGGTCTGAAGATATTGACCGCCATCTCTGCCACTTAGTCAAATGTTAAGTCTAGAAAATATCCCAAGGTCTAGGAAGACAACAACAATGTCCATTTACTGTGTCTTCACATGCTAAGCTCTAATACCATGTTGAATTTTTAGCATTAGCATGAATACTTTTAAAATTTTGCAGACTAACATAAATAAATGACAAGTGCAATAAACAACATCAATCACATCAACACATTGAACACAAGATTTTTCATTGGGGAAACCTTTAAAGGACAAAAACCCCAAAACCATTAGTAATTTATCTTGTAAATGAGATGACTGATATTTTTCAAAGATCCACAAACCCTAACTAGGTTATGCCACAATTATACAGAAGATCAAATTTCCAAAATATTGCCAAAAATGGTTTTTTACCAAGTTAGGGCTTTTCTGCCCTAACTTTCGCTCTCCTACTAAAAATAGCAGGCTTCTCGAAAATGTATGGCTGCCCTGTTTTGTTGTTGCCTACTGCCTTGCACCTGTCTATACCTGCCCGGCTGCCCTGTACCTATCCGTACCTACCCAACTGCCCGTAGACCTATGGGCCTGTCTGCTGACAGGCCGAGGCCTTACGGGGCTTGTTAGCAGCTGCTGCAACAGCCCTCACAGGTTGGCCTAAGGGCTACCCGAGGGTCTGTGGTTGCCACAGTACCCTCCCAGGTATGCCTATCAGGCTGCCCGCGGGTCTGTAGCAGGCCCTAAACCCTTACAGGTTGTTGCCCGAGGGTTAGGGGGTGGGGCCGAGCCCTGCCCGAGAAAAGAGAAGGGGCAGCCCAAAGAAAATAGGCTGCCCATGAGACTTATGTCTGCTACTCGGTGGATTGAGAGAGCTTCACGTGAGTGTAGATGGCTGCCCAGAGATGAAGAAGGGTTAGGGTAGAAACCCTAACTCACAGAAACCGAAAACTTGTAGCAGTTGCAAAACTCTAGCTTAGGGTTTACCAAACATAATTGTGAACGCCCTAGCTAGACTCATCCATGCTAGGGCATCATAGTAATTGTCCTTCTTTTCAATAACCTATGAAAACTTCAGTTGGAGCAGCTGTACCTGTGAGAGCAAGTGTGCATGTAATAATGAAATGGATTGATCTTCTTTTATATCCTTTGGGTCACCTGTAAGTGGACCAAAATTAGAAAGATCAAAATAATAATATTTTATTCTTTTCTAATTTTGTCTTTTTCCTTTAGTGGTACTGAAGGTCTTTTTGCACTTTCACTTTTACACCTTAGTGGTACTAAGGGTCTTTAAGTATTTTTGACTTTTGCTTTAGCCTTCTTTAAGTGCCCATGTGGTCAAGGTGGTCTTTCATTACCACTCAAAGTACATCATCATAAACAGAGAGAGTTACTAATGCTTTTATCTCACACTTTGTGTGGCACCAAGATCGGGTACTAAGGTGTCTTAACCAAGGGTAGCTAAGCCTTGGAGAAGATCGCAAAGCCTACCGATCAAGGGTCAGAGTGTCACACATGCCTAGACCCAGTCTAGGGCTTATAGTGTCTTCCTGGTAACAGACTAGGTGCCTCAGCTATAGGCTGCATAATTTGACACTACGTCAAATACTTGGTAACAGACCAAACGCCTCCATTCTCCCAGAGAATGGCCCTCAGCCCCGGGCTGAGTCCTGGCAACTAACCAAGTGCCTCCATTCAAAAGAATGGCTACTCGGAACTAGGCTAAGTCTACCAATGCTAGACTAGTTCCACATCGTGGTCCCGGACCAGATGTCACCAGTCAACAAAATGGTCACTCAACTCAAGGTTGAGTGCCCCCAATGCAGAGCTGGGTCCATATCGTGGTCAAGGACCAGATATCATCATTTGTCAGAATGATCACTCTCAACTCTAGTTTGAGTCCACAACGTGGTCCCGGACCAAGTGTCCCCATTCTCCTAAGAGAATGGCTCTCGATGCTGCTCAGAAAAATCAACACTCTACACGTCCCCAATGTGTGTTTACTCGCTCCCGCGTCCCAGAAACTTGGTGGAACACTTTAATAAACACGGATCATGCAATACCACTAAGCTCCTCCCTTAGCCTAGCTGGATTTCCATTATTCCAATACTAGCAATGTGGGTAATGCAGCATTAAAAATAGAAAATAAAACCTTGGCATTTTCTCAGACCTCATGGTGAATGGTATATTCATATGAACCAAGTATGTATCATTTCCACTAGCTAAGTGATAATGTGACGAGCAAGGACCACAGTGTGATTTGCATGTTCACAATGCACTCCAATTCAATATGGCAACCTAAAGCATGCTATGGTTCATGCAAAGTTATCAGAACCAGAACCAGCTGAGGGTCAGATGGACCAAACTGGAAACCGGCCAGAAAACCAGGTTGAAGAATGTTAGATATAAGGCTTACATGTTGTAAAAGCCACTTTATGACTTAGTTATGTTTTTGTACTTTTCGTGTAAAGCATATCTATCCCACATCTACAAGCGAAAATAATTTGCTCCATGAGTAACCACATATAAGTGAACTTCTATGCAATAATTGCACCATTTACTCATAATATCATATTGTGTTATTGTGTGTATCTCTCTCAGGTGCTTTGCGATGTAGCACTATCAAGAGTTTTTAGCTTTTGTAATATGGTATCAAAGCAGAAACATTAAACATCCTGTTTTTTTCTTGAAAAGTAAAGTATGCTCTTGTCTTGCTTCAAATGATGATCTGGAGAATTAAAAAGGTATGATAGAAAGACTACAGTCCCAAAAATGTTGTCAAGGAGTTTCCCTGCAATAATGAAGGGAAGAAGCTATGTTGTCAAGACAATAGCTATTGAATTCCAAGGGCTATTTTGAAAGGATCGCAAGTGCAGTAGAAGCATTTTCATCTACAAAGAGGAGGGGGTAGAAAATAAGCACAATTGATATATTCTTCTGCTAGTTTGTCTCTGACTCTCTATTCCTACAATTCAAGATTTCTCAAAAAAATTCTAGCAGTTTAATTCATGTTCAACAACATTTGTTTCAGCAATCTTTATCAGTATTCTTCAATAGGACAATATAGGGTTTTGACATTTAGTAATCGAGTTCATTTTGCATTACAATGTTGACAAATTGCAAGGAGATGGATCACATAGGCTGTGCTCTCAGGTTTATTGAAGGAGTTGATGTAGCCATTGTTGAAGATCCACCTGACACTGACTGTGATGATGACCTTACTGAAGAAGGGTAGATTTCCACATTTTTCAAAAGCCCACACCTTGAAGATACAAGGAAGGGATATGATGTAGATAAAGCTCAACATGGATGGTTATTCAAAATTCAATTAGTTTGAGAGTTTGTGAATCTTGGCAAGTATACCCTTACAAGGCTCGTGAGACAACTTGATGGAAAATTGTGGATGTAGCTCAACATGGATGGTTGTCCAATAATTTGGGAGGCTAGGGAGGTGGAATCTGGGAACTCGGGAATTCAATTTGGGAGCTACATCTTTACGAGGGGTTATGAAGTAGCTTGATGGAAATCTACTTGGTCCAAGAACTATTTTCAAAGAAGAAGCTCTACTTCTAATATTTTATTCAATTAGTGTGTGTTTTCTTTTAGTTAGTTTGAGTTTCAATATTGTAAGCCTTACGAGGGAGTGTTAAGATATAAGGAAAACATGTTGAAATAAAAGCCAGTCTATGACTTAGTTATGTTTCTGCACCTTTTGTGTAAAGAAAATCTATCTAACATTGATAAGTGGAAATGATTTGCTCCATGAGTAACTATATATAAGGAAGTGAACTTCTATGTAATAATTGCAACATTTAATCATACTATCATATTGTGTTTTTGTGTGTATCGCTTCCATGTGTTTTGTGATGTAGCACTACCTAGAGTTTTTAGCTTTTGTAATAAAGTAGTAAACTAATATATATATATATATATATATCATAGTAGTAAGTTTTGAGTATGAATATGGATACGAATATGATTTGGTCCCAGAAAACACATAACGAAAAAATCTAGTACAACTAATACGGAAGTAGACAACTCATAGATACAAAAATATGCATGCACAATTAAAAATTCTGAAGTGATGTTCATTCTTCATTGTAAACAACTTTTAAAACATAATATATCATATAACAATGTGACATGTATGATGTGATCATCATAATTCACTCACCAATCCCAAGAGAATCACTAGTGTGAAAAAATAGAGTTTAACACAAAAGTATAAAAAAACTAAATAGTATGAAATAGATAATTTTAAATCATAAGTAAAGAGCCCAGTGTCGCAGCCTCAATATATGTATTTTCTAACGTTGATTAGGTAAAGTGTGTGAATTCAATGAAAAGTCCAACCAATGAGAACAAGGAATCACTTATTAATCAAAGTCCATTCAAAAGATTAAGGGGAACAATAGTCACAAATTTGTGTGAAATGATTCCTGTTGTCGCCCGAAACTGGCACGCGGGTGCCGAAAGCCCAAACCGCGGGCACGCCGACCCGGCGACAACTTCTCGAGAGAGAGGCCAATGTCACCACACCTTCTCTCTCCTCACTTCAGGCTGGCTCTTCTCCAGCTCTAGGGGGGTTTCCCTAAGTTCGGATCTCTAAGGCAGGTGCAGCTGAGGGCAGGGTGATCTGAAGAGGCTACCTTAGAGAAACTCGGGTAGTAGAAAGAAAAATAAGTCGGATTGATGGGCAAGAAGGGAAGGGAGGACCAGTCCTCGAGGGAAAGGCTAGTGCCAGTATCAGAAGGGCGAATGGAGTCAAAAGGGGACTCAGAAAGGCTTTGCGTTTTGCAGAAAGGAGATCAAGCTGGTCCGCTCCATAATCGGAGGCCAAGAGAATGATAGTATAACTGACTACTTTCCATTACTCCCAAACCTCCAAGAACATAACGGCGACAAGCAACTTGGCAGCCACAAATGCTTGCCCAGCGTGCTAGATTGTTAGCCTTCTATGCCGGCTTAGTCTACAACTCATGAAAACACAAGATTACCACTAAGAAACCCAACATGTCCAAAAACTCAACAATGAATTTCTTTATTAACTCTAGGGAAAAAATCCTCCCAGCCCAAAAACTTTCCATCCTTACAAAGAAAGAGGCTAACCTCTTTTATAGGCTAAAAAGCCATTCTCAAAAATAAAGGAAAATACAATAATAAAAAAGAAAAAAGAAAAAGTAGCATGAGATCCACTTTTCTCTGAAAAGACTATCACATAATAAAAGTGGACTAAGATATTCTTAAGTGAGCCTGCCCTTTTTACTAGAAGTTAAAATACCAACTTTAACCAAAGGCATCTACCCACTGTCGTTAATCAAATCTTTGGAGACTGACTCCCATACAATCCGCGGGTTTAAACAGGCTATACATGGGTGATTTTGCTGGACAATTGATGCTCTACAGCTCCACGTAGCATGGCTCATCTTGCCCTTCATAACTCCCACGTAAAAAATGCCCAAGTTACGTGTTTGAAATATCTGAAGTTGGTCACTGTGCGGTTGGAAACGACCACTAGTATAATGACAATCCCGTGAGCTACTCCAGAGACCCGATGGAATCTTGAAGCTTACGTCGAGCAGAGCTAGGGACTCTTCGAGTTCAAAACGGAATTGAAAGTTCCAACTGTCTGACAACAAATCATAATTTTAGCAGACTGGCCGTCATTTAAACTAACAACTCGTTCCCTTCTGCTGCCATATCACTGAAAAAAAATCGAGCTTCTTCAATATGGATCTTCTGAGCCTCTAGCTGCCAGAAAAGAGGAGTTTAGCAAGACCATTATCAATCATCTGTTAAACAAAATAGGAACTGAAATTGGAACTTAGACTCATCCCAGAGACATGAATGGAAATTGGAGATCTATGAACGAGGGTCAATGCATAACGGGAACAGCGATGATGCTATCTCTGAAGTCGGTAGTGGAAGATGGCGATGCGCCCTATCACTACACTCTGTATTTGTCTAACCGGCTGTCACAAAAATGTCGATTTCTCTACCACCCGCTGCCAATTAATGTTCTCCACAAAATACGCTATCGGGCTGCATCAAAGGCTATACGTAGCCATACTGATAATCAACAATCCGAAACAGAGTATTGGATCTCTGAACTGCCTGAACTTCAGAGATTTGAGTACCATTATAATCTCAGCAAAACGATGCCTGGAGGTTGCAAAATTTCTGATACCACTCATGTATGTTAATGTTAGATAAGCCCTTTTGCAGATATCTTATGTTCACCTGCATCAACCAAATCCAATCCAGGTCGTTGTTGCGCAACCAATTATGTAGCTGTGCCAGATTTTGAGTGCTTGTCAGACATTACAGCGCCACAAAAAATACTGTGTACCCGGGCTGCTACCAGATGATGAATGAAATCGGCTCCCATTCCACTCGTGATTGCCAATTGTGAGATACGATTCTCTTTAAGTCGGAACTTTGCCAGTTTCCGTTTCTTAAACTGCCGCCAAGCTGCCTGAATAGAACACGTTGCCCTCTTATGAACATCAATGTACTCATCCGTTTCATCCACAATTTCTTCTTGCAAGAGTTCTTCAAAAACGTCTTCAAGGGTGATGATACCAATGACCTCCCCATATTCCCCGTGGGAAGAAAGCCCGCCCTCTATAATGTTTGAATCTTCATAATGCTGCAAACCAGTTTTCTTTTCTTGTGGATTTACTTTGCTGTGCAAGTCTTCCTTACCATTCACACCCTTCTCAAGGTCAACATTTTTAGAATTATACATCATGTCAGATTGAATGTCTGATTTCTCTATTTCATCAGACCGCTCTGCTTCATTACCACATGGAAGTGGCTTTTCTTTTCCCTTTGTTTTCACAACAGCAGCCATGTGACTGCTTCCCTTCTGAAATTCATTGAGGATATCATATAGAGGCATGTCTGCTGGTACCCTTGGCATTCTCCTTATTGAAACAGCGCTGACAGGGGTCTCGGTTTCAGGATGAACAGTTATGAGGCTTTTCACCAAGAGAAGTCCTACGATGTTCTTGGGACTTCCTGAATATACAGGAATACGACTATGGCCTCGTACCAAAATATTTCCCATTGCCTCCCAATCCAGCTTTGAATATGCATCTACAGAAAAGGTTGACTCAATAGGTGTCAAGGCTTCCTCAGCAGTCTTTTGAACTTTTAGCTTCCTGTCTATCCATATTTTCCCATAGACGAAGGCTGGAACACTGCCTTTCAAATGCCCATCACATATATTACCTTGAGTGGACATGTTTCTCATCTTTTTCATGTGCACCTCTGCCTTTTCTGTTAATCTTTCTCTAACACATGAATTCAAAAGGGCATCATAAGTAGGTTGAATCTTAACAACCTCTGAAAGATTATAAAAATAATTTTCAGCACAGGCTATGCCACAAACTTTAGCTATCAAGTCAAGGCGGATAACACAGTCATTTCTGTGCAAGGTGTTGAACGACTGATGCAATCACTTCATGAGCTTCCAAAGTGATCTCCGTAGACACGCATGTCAAAATGGGAGGTAACAATTCCTATGCTTTCTGTGTCCATTCCTTACTTTGTCTTGTTCTACAAAATCTTTCTTGCTTATGCCATTTGAATTTCGAGTGTATCTTAATCAATTGAAACTGCATTTATTAGTTATATTTATTTATATGAATGAGCATATGGGCTGAAGATTCAGGAATCTGTCTGTTGTCTTGAGATGGTAAAGTTGTGCATAGTATGGGCTATCATTAGCTATGCTGCTATTCTAGTTCCACTCTTATTTTAATAATAATGCATAGTTGAATTATTAACACTTAAACTACAGCAGCATAGGCAGTAGCTATTCTAGTTGAACTTCCACTCTTGTGTTAACAATTAAATTTTACTGAATAGCGTTGAATTATTAGCAGTTAAACCAGATTATGAGATATATTTCAGCACACATAGTAATATACCCTCGATCTTTAAAACTTTAAAATTGTAAACATATTTTAGCCTTTTGTTAACTGTATCGTACTCGTACTATGTCAAATATTTGTTGACATTCGAACTTCATGCAAATTTACATACACAAAAGGCCAATATGGCCAAATCTCTCTCTCTCTCTCTCTCTCTCTCTCTCTCTATATATATATATATATATATATAGAGAGAGAGAGAGAGAGAGAATCCAAAGGGTTATTGTCATCAATGTTGTTGGGTATTTGGGTACCAACATGTATTCAAATCCCCTTGAATTAGGCACACTAGTCTATGCCAAAGGTTATTAAGGACGCCATCCATGAATGTGCGTAAGAGGGTTCTTGGATCCAGACTGGAACCAACAAAACTGATCAGTCTGACCAGTTTTGGGGCCATACCAGTCCGATTCGAGGTTTTAAACTAAAAAAGGCCGATTCCATACAATGCAGCAAAAAAATCACTTAAACAACGGATATTTAACAATGAAGACCTTTCTTCAATGGACTTCGACCCACTTCCAAATCCAAAGGATCTAAACAATGGACGGGTACCACTACCCTTAGGGCCAAGGGAATCAAGTTGAAATCCCAATGTAGAAACTAGTAATATTGAGAATGAAAAGGATGAGGATTATAATGATTCTACCATATGATTAGATGGTATCATTGTTGAGTCTAAACTAGAGTTAATTATTAGTACTATGCTTATTTTTGGACTCTAGAGGCCATTTGGAGCCTCTTTGTTGATGTATTTTGGTTTAGAAATGTATTCCACTCGGTGCTATATTTTGTTATATGCAACCTTGTTATATACATGAGAAACTTTACATAACTGTGTATAATGGTTTGGATTCATATGGATGCACATGAATATATTTTTTTATGTAGTTTTTGGTTGATCGTTGTTTTCCTGGTTTCGGTCTGGAATCGATTTTTGGGCTCTAACAGTTTGATGACTAGTCCGGTCCTGATAACATTGATTTTGACCATGACTAGGTAGTGCACCCCCTTGATTTGGTTAGTTGGTGGAGGATTATTTAGCATTTTTTGCCATGTCTTGGAGATTCCCTAGAATAGATCTAGGGTTCTAATACATTTATCATTATTTTATTATGAAGGAAGTTGAGCTCCTCTCCTATATAGAGAGCATTTTCCTCATTGATCTTGTTGTTGAATATTGGAGAACAATACTATCTTTTCATCTTTGGCTCTTGGCTCCTAAAAATTTTCTTACACTATGGCATAGCTTGTGGATTTAAATCTTGGGGCAACTTGTGAATTTCTTGCATTGGAAGGTTAATTAAAATAGTCAATAGAAGAACGAATTTATTCCATTGGATCAAGCAGAAAGAATCTCTTTACTTGTTTTATGCTTTAGTTTGGTATCTTGTGTGTATTTGGCATCTTAGGAGGGGTACAAGTTCAAGAATGCATAGGCTAGGATATGAGCTAAATTTTTAATTGAAGGTGTATGTTAAGGCAACCCTTCCTTGAAAGGATTTGCAAGAAACCCAAAGCTTTGGGGGAATTCTTCATGCTCTTTTACAGGTGTTCCAGCCAAGTGAACTAAGACCAAGGAAAAATGCTCTAAAGGCTCCATTCTACACAAGGATTGAAGGTGTTTCAAGCCTCCATCCAAGTGAACTAAGAACAAGGAAAAATGCTCTAAAGGCTCCAATCTACCAAAGGATTGAATGCACTGATCCAGCACTCCATTTCTTCAACGAAAACCATAAAAAAATCAGCGTCCCACTAAGTTTCAGGGACGCGGGAGCATGGGAGCAAGGAAATGCACGTTGGGGACGTGTGGAGACCACCCCGAAATTTAGGTAAATTTAGGGGACAAGGAGATGTCGAGGTCTTTCAAATTATTAAAAATATATAATTTATATAAATCCCAACATATCAACATATAAGTTCTTCATCCTATCACCATTCACATACTAAAACAAAAAAGGTAAATAGTAAATTCATGATAGTTAACACTATTGTCAATTCATCATTGATTATTGAATCATTTATCATTTGAGTATTTTTTTCCACAATGATAAATTCTAAATTTATAATGCATGCACATCATGATCTTCCATTATAAATTTGAATTATAAACATAAACAACAAATAAAAATTTAAAGTATTAAAATCATAAAATGAATCATAGACATGTTGCATAAACTCAAAGTCATAAACACCTTCAAATTCAAAGAGTCAAAGATTCAATCTGAGGTCATCAATGACAATATCTACTTCTAGAGTCAAAAGTTAAACTGAAAACTAACAATGGACAATGAACACTGAAAATAAAAGTAGCAAAAAGAAAGTTGAAAGCATCAAGGAGATAGTTCCATGGCTTGGTCCTCCCCATGCATCCACTGCATGAAGTCATCAAGACCATTAATGGGAGTGTCACTATTTGAGTCAGAGTCACCTCATGAGTGACCAATGGCACACCAACCAAACCATGTAAAAAAAAATTGAAAATTGTGTGGGGGCATCTGGGCATCCCCTCGGAAACGTTTCTCCACGTCCCTTTTCCCGAAAACTCAAGGAAATGCACAAGCAATGTCTTGGAGAGGTGGGGGGCGTCTGGGCATCCCCCTTTTACGCCCCCCACCTCTCCAAGACATTGCTTGTGCATTTCCTTGAGTTTTCGGGAAAAGGGACGTGGAGAAACGTTTCCCAAGGAGTCCCCAAGCCCCCGAGGTGTCAGAAACGAGGGGAGCATGCCCCCAACCTTGGGGTATATGTCCCCGTGGAACACTGAAAAAAAATTTGATTATCCATTTTTTTATCTAAAAAGGCTAAAAATATTTCATATTTTTACCAAGTCATGCCAAGGTAAAATTCTCTTGTTCTAACATCTTTTAGGCTTGATATTTCTGAGTTTTACTTTTGTTTTGTTTCATTTATTTACTGCAAAAAAACAAAGATAAAACAGCACTAGTTTGTTTTCAATTTCATATCTTGCTTAAGAATTCTGTGCTAGGATAGATCACTAATCTTTCTGGGTTATGAATCTGAATTGTCTTATTGGTTTAGTGATTTAAATGGCTAATTGTGCAAATTTATTAATTCTAGAAATTATTACAGCAAACTACTTTCACTTCTGGAAATCTTCTTAGCCATCTAGCATCTAAAAATTTCAAATTTTTGTTGCTTTAAAATTCTACTAGAAATTTCTGGGCAAATTCTGAAATTCTTCTTAGTCTTTTGCTTCATTTTTGCTACTGCAAACACATTGCAATAACAAGGAAACAAATCTGAAAATTTGACTTTACTACTTCATTTGATAATAGTAGATACATCATAATAGCAAGTAAACTTTAGGTGTTCTATTTGGTTTATGTTGGTTTATAATCTCTCATTTTATTGAGTACATTGGCTAAATAGGCTCACTTCCAAATTCTGGAACAGTCACTTGGTTTAAATGGTTTACATTGCATGCTTAATCCAACACAACTATTGGCTTTATGTAACTTTCAATTTCTGGGATTTCTTCTGTGCATTTTACTTAACTTGTAAATCTTTTCTATTGCACAAGCTCTTAATGATGTTTCTAATTTTATGAATGTTGGATGTATGATAAGGAGACACTGTCATTTAAATCTTTAATGTGAAGTATTGGCATTAAGTTATAAGATCTAAATACCACGCTGGGAGAAGTGGTTATAATCACTTCAAGAAGTCTAGAAAATCTCACATTAATTAACCTTGAGCAACTTGTTTTTTCAAAAAAAATCTCTTGAGGAAGGACTCACCTCGGGGCAAACTTCATAATATCTTAAGGCATTGATCTAATAACTTGTCTTATGTACAATTTCATTTTGTGGATCTATTTTTTTCCCTATTGAAAATGAACCCACTTGTTTAATCGCATTTTAATTTCCAGTCTTGTGAGTTACTTGCTACAATTTATTTTTCATAATTGATATTGCTAAATGTCCATGGTTTATTTTACATTTCATCTTTGAGCATTTCCTTTTAAAGTAATTGATCTATTGTGCTACTTGATATCTTGCATGCTTAAATGCTTTTGGGAAGATTAACTTAAGAACACACATCGACACGTCTTGACTCTTAACTAAGTTGTCTTTTCCCTTTGCTCTCTCCAAACTTTATTCAATCAACCAACCCATAGGGAAGCCTTCCTCAACCTTGAGAGCTGGTCTAAAATTGAGAAGTTATAGTGGTGCTTTCTTCCGAAGATGCCCCTTGATAGCACTAGTGAACTAGGACTGTTCCACCTAGGTGATAAATCAAGCTGTAACAAAATATTTTCCCCGTTTCTTCTCTTCTATTCCAGGACAAGGAGGACACATCACTAAGGTAGGGGCTACATATTTAATAGAATTTCAAATATTGTATAAGGATTCCATCTTTTTCCAAGCTTTGTGACTTCCTCCCATTCATTTCCATTCTCAAATTTGACTCCATTGTTTTCAGCACTAGTTACCTTCCGACTTTCAAGCAACACTTTTTCGCAGGGAACCATCATGATATATCAGCTATTGCATGGCAAAGGTCTCTAGTTGTTGTTATTATCATGGTTGTAACTCCTCTTGTTTCCTTTGGGGCAAATTTGATTCTATTGTTGTTGATTGAACACTGTAGTGGCATCTTCATTCAGCATAATGGAAATCAATTCCTTTGATGGTGGAGTCTTGTGTGAATCTTATGTTTATGTGTGTGGAACTTAATCTTTGATTGCTTTCACTAGTTTCAGATTGGAATTTGATGTGTTGTTTGAAGCAGTGAAATTTGACACATTCGGCTCACTGGTTTTCCTTCTTTCTTGACTCCATTTCTCAAAACAAGGCACAGGATTGATAGGATCAATGGTTGTATTGAAAATTAATTTTACTTAGTAATTTCAGAGAGAAGATCTGCCACTAATAGGGTGACAAAGATCACTGTTCTGCAACACTTACTGGAAAAACAAAGAGAGACTATCACAGATTTGTGTCATTTTTGGGCTAATTTGGCAAATTAAAACATAATCCCGCAATTTTTCTTCACTGTATGGAGAAATTAATTGTATATTTGGGAGAAAACAATGGGGTTTTTCATAAGTTTGAAGTACTTTTTTCTTCAGAATAATTAAATTCAAGATTCAAAACCTCTAGGGAGACCCCCCTTGAATTGGCATGCACCAATTTGGAAATGAGAGGAAGTTTAATCAATGACAAGGAGTTGCTTCCTAACAGTTATCCAGACACCTTTGGATCGCATTCATTCGAGGGGCATTTCCATGTAATAACAGTCACAGGGACAGTAGCAAACATGGAAGTCACTGAAGGCAACAACAGTGATAGCATTGGAAGTATGATTCCACTACAATCTTCAGACGTTGCAGCCAAGAAGCCAATCATCACCTAGAGAAAGGAAAACTACAGCAGCAAAAAGAGCAGCAAGAAGAAGAGGAAGAAGGACCAGAATAGCAACAAGCAACAGAGGAAGGACTAAAACAACAACAACAACAAGAGGGATGAAGCCAGCAGGAAGAAAAGGAAGGATTTTCAGTGCCAAGGATGTCAGCACAAATAGCAGTGAAGAATAAACAAAAGGTGGAAAACTTTGCTAATTTTGCTCTGATAAGTGTGGTTGTTAATTCTCCATTGCAAAAGAAGAGTAAAGTTGTAAACAAAAGGTTGAAAACTTTGTTAGTTTTCCCTGATGAATGTGATTGTTAATTCTCCTTTGCAAAAGAACAAAGACCGGAAATCTTCATGAATGATGGCTTTAACTTTGAAAGGATTCACTAATTCAGACTGAGCTGAATTGACAAATGATGAAAAAAACCCTTCTGGAAGAATCCTTGAAGACACGAGTTCAACAGGTTGGAGAAACCCCCTGGTTGGTGAAGAATCCAATTTGTCCTTCTCCATTGGCTGATATATTCATCATACAATTAATCAAGGACAATATTATATAATTTAGACACAAGATTGGTGTAAAAGTTAACAATTTATCAAGTCTGATTATATCTCTTGTGAAACAAATAAACAAATATTATTTCACAACCAAATGATTTAAAACAGAGTGATGGTTTGTCATCATTGCTGGTGGTCAAAGGATTCTCAGGAGCATGTTTCCCTCCTTTTTGTTATTGGAGTGTGCTTTCCAAAGCTGGGTGCTGGGCTCTAGGGATGCACCCTCGAAGTCCGAAGTACATGGATCTAAGTCTACCCGTCTGACTTAAAGCACATTTTCCTAGACTCTATTGGGTCTCCATGGTAGGTCATACTTAGCCACAACTCCATCACTAGTGACCCACGGTACATGGATCTAAGTCCACCTATGTGATTTTGAGCATACTTTAGTAGTCTCTGTTAGGTCTCCATGGTAGTTCATACTTTTGAGATTTGAACATATATAGATCTAGGTACAGAAACTAAAGAGATTTGCTGAGGGAATCTCAGCCATCAACATATTATGTAATAAATGAATAACATAAATTACAACACAAGAACTTGGAACAGAAGAGAAGAAGAATGATCTATTTCCTTAATTGTGAATGAGTGGTGGAGTACAATATTTAAAGAATAGCAATTCAAATTAGGGTTAGAGGCAATTCGAATTGCCCATGCAATGGATAAGATGTATTAGGCTTAACAAGAGGCTAAAACCCTTTAGTTAGCCATGCTAACTCTCCTGAACTAAGTTAAACTGACTTAAGACTACACAGTAACTAGTTAACTGAGTAAATGCTTAGTTAACTGACCAAAATACTCGAATTAGGTCCATGAAGGCTCTAATGTCCATGAATGGTCAGTTGGGAGAAATATTAGCAAGGTTCTCCCTGTTACCCACCGAGGATGAACACAAGCACTTCTTAAGTCAGGGAATCACTCCCTAACTCAGAGGATGCACCCTCAGTTTGAAAAAGCCCTGAGTTTGAGGAATGCACCGGGTGAAGTTTGATTAAGTGGCAGAAAGAGAGGTTAGAGGCCCTTAGAGCTTAGAAAAAGCTCTATGATGACTTAGGAGAGATTTTTATCTCTAACACCCCCCCCCCCCCAAAAGCCTAACAAGATGGAAAAANATCTCTGCAAACTGGGAAAGAGGAGAAAACCCCAATGGGAACCTCCTCGCCCAATAAAAGAAAATATGAAAAAAAGACTTTAGTGAGCCTCCTTAGAAAATGCCTTTACTCCCAAAAAAGCTCTCAACTGTGCGAACTGCTGGTCAATAAAGGGCTTTGTGAAGATCCCTGCAAACCTTTGTGAACTCCTCCTTTTGAAGTGCCTGTGGGCCCATTCACGAGATCTAGACACTTTGAAGTGCATGAATGATGGTTCTTGACCACTCCTTGCTTTGAATGGAGGAAATCCATTGAATCTCTTGTGCGGAACTTGGTGAACTGTAGGAGTAAAGGCTATACATATGGAGAATGAAAAGACATTATGGAGGCCTTCTTCAACAAGAACTTGATTTGGGACAAGTTTTCCAATGGTCTCTTTCATCTTCTGAATGTATGTGAATATGTCCTCGTAGGACATGAGTTGTGAAGCTTCTTGGGCCTCCTTCAACAAGACTGGATCTAGCATACCAACCTTGTAGCAACTGAGCTAGGGAGATAGGAGATCCATGGCTGCAAATGAGCTCTCTAATGGCTACAAATGAGCTCTTTGATGGCTGAAAGCACTCTTTGATGGCTTCAAATGAACTCTTTGGTGGCTGCAAATGTACTTCTTTGATGGCTGAAAACAACCACTCCTTCAATGGTTGCAAGTGCACTTCTTTGATGGCTGCAAATGAGCACTTGGATCGATGTAGATTATCACTTTAATGGTTGCAAATGAGGTGCAAATGAGCACTTGGATGGATGTAGATGATCACTTTAATGGTTGCAAATGAGGTGCAAATGATCTCTTTGGTGGCTGTAAAAGCCTTCTTTGGTAGCTGCAAAAGCCTTCTTCAATCTGCAAGAGTAAGATACTGACAAGAAATCACTGAAACACTTAACTAGTTTAGTACCCCCTACTGCTCTGATACCATATAAGATTTGAACATATATAGATATAGGTACATAAACTAAAGAGATGTACAGTGAGAATCAAATCAGCCATCAACATATTATGTAATAAATGAATAAGATAAATTACTACACAAGGACTTAGAAGAGAAGAGAAGAAGAATGATCTATTTCCTTCATTGTGAATGAGTGGTGGAGTACAATATTTAAAGACCAGCAATTTGAATTTCCCATGCAATGGATGAGATGTGTTAGGCTTATCAAGAGGCTCAAACCCCTTAGTTAACCATGCTAACTCGCCTTAACTAAGTTAAACTGACTTAAGACTACACAATAACTAGTTAACTGATGGAGTGCTGAGCTAACTAAGAGAATGCTAAGTTAATTGATTGAATGTTTAGTTAACTGACCAAAATACTTTAATTAGGTCCATGAAGGCACTAACATCCATGAATGGTCAGTTAGGAAAAATATTAGCAGGGTTGTCCAAGTTACCCACTGAAACTGAACACTAGCACTCCGTAAATCAGGGAATTACTCCCTAAATTCGAGGATGTGCCCTTAGTTTGAGGAATGCACTTGGCTAAGTTTAATTAAGTGGCAAAGAGAGAGGTTAGAGGCCCTTAGAGCTTAGAAGAAGCTCTAGGGTGACTTAGGAGAGGTTTTTAGCTCTAACAATACCAGCCAAAACTCCATTGAGCTATCCATTGACACCAAGTGACCCAATGCACATGGATCTAGGTCCACTTATGTGATGTCAAGCACACTTTCGTAGTCCCTATCAAGTTCCATGACTCTAGTGACCTATGTTAGCCTCCTTCGACTTCTGTCGGCCTCTGAACATTGTCGACGTCCAAGGATGACATGAATGGTCACCACATCTTCATAGCACTTGCTTGAACCTTAGAGCCAATAACTTCATCTACAAGCAAATACTTCCAAGAACACCATGTGTCAAGTGCACACTGCAAGCTTGGACATCAACAACAAGATAGGATTTATTATCAAGAACACCATATGGAAAGTGCATCTCCCTAACAATTAGATCATCTCAATATCATCCTATATCCATACAATAACATGCATAGCATTTCACTAGTTACAGGGAAACTATAAAAGATGCAAATAATATAGTCTAGCATATGAAGAATATCTGTAGTTGCAAAATATGTACACATGGAGAGGATGAATATGTACCTGCAAAATAAACAAATTTAGTGATCATTATTTACAAGGTTTATAGGTATCTTAAAGAAAATATCTCCAAAGACAAAAGAAGACAACAAACCCAAAACAAAAAATCACAAGAGTCATGGAATATGTAGTTTCCATGATTAAAGTCGATGCCACTAAAGATAATATAACAATGCACAAACTGAAAGAATATTCAAACGCCTATCAAGGAGACATGCAAGAAAATACAAGCATTACACAGAGGTATCATGTATGCGATATAGTTCTTTACTAATACTATTTGATAGAGTTCCATAGAAGATTTACTTAAAAGAGTAAAATTCAATCAATTTGGCATCACTTGCTAGATTCTTCTATTCTCGTCATGATAACACATACACAATAAAATATTCATCATCATTTACTTCAACAACTCAACATTTAAAACATCGCATGGTTTATAAAGAAATTATGTGTTACTAACCGTAATACTAGAGGGGATTGTCTCAGGACCAACATATTTATTCAAGAAAGCAGCTGCCCACAAGAACCCAGCTCTTCCATACAATAATTCATAAGGCACATCATAGCTATCAATCCGTTTTGCAATCTGCATTAGTTACCAATTCAAGCATTAGAAACAGAAACATAAAAGCATAGTGTGCTGTGACATATCACCTAATTGTTGTTGTAGAGATTATACAAGAATGTCACATTGTGGTCTCATAAAAGATGCTGCCTTTTTTGACAGATTATATACCAATTGGGTTTAAAAGGTTTGTAGTGAATACGTAAAACTATGAAAACTCGAAAAGCCATCATGCATGCATACTTATCTTAATGAACGCTAATTAGAATGGTCTATAAAGAAAACTTCAAAATTTTAAAGCTTTCAAGTACAACTATTAACATCTATCGTCATGTTAATTTGTGACATACATGTACAAGACTCTCCAATTAAATCAAATGATATCCACATATTTCCCCACCTCTCTTCATGCCCATCAATTGTCTATTTATTATTTATCAGGATTCGGATCTGGATCTGGATACGGATCTGCCAGTTTTTTGAAAGGCTGGGATTCAAATGAAGGTACAAAAATATAAAAATATTTTTTAATTTAAAAAAAACTTGTATAAAAAAATATGAAATTTTGAATATATAATATATATTTACATTGTAATATATTTATATATATATATATTTTATAGTGGTTGAGTAAAGATTTTTTCCTTCGTACGTGACAGCTGATAGGGTTTTTGGCATTGATAGGGTTTCAGGAGCTGCCTGTCGTTATGGATCCTCCAGACCCAGATCCAGATGGGAGGAGAGCAGAGTTGGTGGACGGATTCCGCCAAATCGTGGCTTCTCAGCCAGCAGCGAAAAACGCCCCTTCAGACTCTCGATTAGTGAAGCTTGCAGATGTCCCGGAGGTCACTCTCTCCTCGACAGCCTCTAAGTTCAAAGTTGTGGCTCTACACGAGAATGGCTTAGTCGGCCATTTTACGGGTCTTTGGCCATCCCCCCGCTCCATCGAAATATGGTTGAACAAGAACTGGAGACCTCTGATCCAAGGAGAGGTGCAGCAAAACTTTTGTGGGAGGGGCTTCTTTGTTTTTTTTGTTCGAGAAAAAAGAAGACAAAGATCTAATCTTTAGGAATGGCCCCTACTTTATGGGCCCAAGAGGAATGTACCTCAACAAATGGGATCTATCATTTGACCCAGAGAAGGATATTACCTCAGAAGTCTCAGTCTGGGTAAAACTGCCGCATCTTCTGCTGCATTGCTGGAATGATGAAGACCTGAAAACAATTGGAAATTCTTTAGGGAAATACATAGACAAGTCAGAGCCGAAGCCCCCAATGTTCTCATGTGCCAGAATATGTGTAAAAGTAGATCTCGAAAAAGGTTTGCCAAAAGCAATAAATCTAAATATGGAAGGCTGGAAGCATTTACAAAAGGTAGATTATGAGCAAATCCCATTTAAGTGTAAGGTATGCCACAAATATAGGCATTTTGCTAAATATTGCAAAAAGAAAAAACAGGCAGAGGAAGGAGAGATCACAAGAGAGGAATGGAACGAAGTTAGTCGAAGAAAAGGAAACAAAACAACCAGCAACCAAGGGAATCCCCCGGCAAAAAAGAAAAATACTTCAGAAAACAGCTTCCAAGCCCTGGCAACAACATCGAAACTACAGGAACAAGAGGAAAATATAGATATGGAGAAAGAAGAGACCCCCCAAAAGAAATAGAAGGAAACGAGCCAATCTTGGAAGAGATCGGGCAAACCTATGAACCATTACTCTCATCACAGCCATACATGGAAGCAAGGGTAGAAGCTTCGCAGAGTTCAGGATCAGTTACGAGATCCATAGCCAAGGCTCAAATGAAGGAGACCTCAGAAAGCATAGAAGTAGAGTCAGAACAGCTAACCAGGAAAGGAAGAAAGCCAAATAAATATCACAGAGAGCAAGAGACAGCCAAGGAGAAGGCAGCAGGCAAGCAGTCAAGTCTAGACCACCTGGTAAAACCACTTCATCAAGAAAAACAAAATGGAGAACAACAGGAGGGAAGAAAGGATAGAGTAGGCTCATTTACAATCAAAAAATAATGAAACTAGTCTCTTGGAATTGTCGAGGGTTAGGAGGACAGCAAAAGGTAGAAGCAATAAAGAATTTCAAATTCATAAAAAAACTAACCATCCTCACAATCCAAGAGACTAAAATGCATGAGGCCAAAAGTTTGGCTGCCATCAAAAGAATTTGGAAGAATGGATCAAGGAAAGTAGTCAATGCGATTGGAGCATTAGGAGGTCTGTTAACATGGTGGGATTCCTCTCGTTATTCTCTCAAATCTTAAATTGAAAATAGACATTGTCTCTTCGTAGAGCTGGAAGATATGGAGAACCATGAAATCATATGGATAGGTAATATATACGGCCCAACAGTCAATGGTGCCAAGGAAGAATTCTGGCAACAACTAGAAACACAAAGGTTTGGAAAGATGCATATTCCATGTATAATAGCAGGAGATTACAATGTAACCACTTCACCTGAGGAAAAAAAAGGTGGGTCAAAAGTCAGGGATCCGTTCAGGGAAAGATTAGAAGACATGATAACTTCATGGAAGTTAGTCGATGTCAAGCAAAGGAAAGGCAAGTACACCTAGAACAATAAACAGTCCGGTCCTGGGCACATAGCTGCTAGATTGGATCGCATCCTGGTAAGCTCCTCTATGCTAGATAAGCCATTACTTCCAGTCACAAGGCTTCTTAACTTAGCCGTATCTAATCATAAACCTCTTATCTTCTCCTTGGACCCTATTGGAAATCCCGGCCCTCAACCTTTTAAGTTTTCTCCTCTATGGATTCGAGAGACAAGATTCCTGGACGTCATCTCTCAAGCCTGGGGAATGTTCTTCCAAGGCTCCCCAGCTTACATTTGGGAACAAAAGCTAAAAAAATGTAAAAAAATAAATTAAAGCATGGTTAGCTAGTCGGCCCCATCCAGGGCAGGAAAAAATCACTCTGCTTAAGAGTTTGGAAGAAATACAGGAAGAAATAGAAAAGGAAGAAGTCACCAGAGAAATGTTATTAAGAGAAAAAGAAGTCGACTAGAAAATTTCAGTCCTTCAGCAAAAGATAGAGAGGGAGCTAAAGATTAAAATCCAGGTGCTTATGGCTAAAGGAAGGTGAACAAAACACAAGTTTCTTCCATTACCAATGCAAAGAGCGTATCAAGAGAAAGGAATTAATCCTAGACAATGGAGAAAAAATCAATGATTCTGAATTAATAAAAAAAGAGGTCAAAGCACACTTCCAGGATCTCTACACCAGCGAAGAAGAAATCTCTGCAAATGACATGTTCACTCTTAGCGAAGAGATTCATCATCTTCTTCAGGGAAATCAAGATACACTTACACAGCGCATTACCTTCAAAGAAGTGAGGAGAGTTGTTTGGTCATTGCACCCGGACAAGGCTCCGAGACCAAATGGGTTTCCAATTAGTTTTTATAGAAGTTGTTGGAATATAACCAAAAAAGATCTCGTGAGAATGACAATCTGGATGCAGTCATCGGAACGAATTGGAGGTTCCACCAACTCAACGTTTCTGGCTTTAATCCGCAAAGAGCAAAACCCGTCTGCTGTCCTCCGATTGCACACCAGCAGCAGAAACTTTCCAAAAGCTGTCTCCTCACTTAGGAAAGTGGGAGAGGTGTGACCTTGGGGGCAAGTACAGAGCTAGGTACTGTCACCTACTCCTAGCTCCTCCGTTTAGGCTAACTCCTAACGAAGCCGCCTAGGCCGGGTGCACCATGGTTGGAATTAATATTCCGCAGTCTTCGAGATTATGGGACTGGCCGCGAGGTGTTTTTATTTCTATAGGTGAGGTGCGGATGCATGTGTGCTCTGCCTTAACCTGCTGGCACTTTTGGCATCTGGAAATAGACACTGCTATGTTATTCTTCATCATTGGCCAATAATACTATTTTATTGCCGCTGTGGTAGTATTTTTAAGGGGGGTAGTCCCTACAAAAGAGTTTCTATGGCTCTTAAGTTGTTAAAATGTTTTAATGGTTACGGATGCGGATGAGTGTTGTTTAGGAGTTATTGTGATTAAAGGTGTTTGTTTATTATGAGTTCGACACATAAAACAAAGCAATCCACGTTGCTAGCTTTAAAAGATAAGCAATAATTCAAGACGTTACAAATATGCATTCACAAATAGAAATTAAGAAAGGCCAAAGACAATTGATCCAAATATAACAATTATGCAAAGATTAAAAGACCAGTGCCTTATGGAGTCAGAATACTGTAATGCGTAAAGAAATTAACAGCGAGTCTTGAAATAAAGCTAGTGAATATTAAGTTGTGCAAGTGCTCTTGGTATATTTTAAATATTTTAAGTGATCTTGCTTATGGTGTCAACGAAGGTTTGTCAAAAGCCGGGAGATGTTCCAAGTTTAATCTATTGAAGACATGACGGTCCGCCCAGTATCCCAAGCTGGTATCGCGAAGATTGACCAGCTAGCTGAGAAGCTTAGACAACGGGGAGTTTCGGCGCCTCTACTAAGAAGAACTTAGGAAATTCCATACAACGCTGGTGCGTTGGTTATGGGGTTTAAATTTTATTATGTTTCTCTTGCAAGATTAGAAATCCAATGCCGTTTCTGGGTACTCCAATTTTGAAGTCGGTCAGAGCATACTCTGGCAAGGAGACAACAAAGTTAATTAATTACGGGGGAATGCCTAATGCAAGGATATGCAATTCTAACAATGCTCTCCGATAGAGAGTGCTCTTGACTTGTGTTACCGCAAGTTCAAGAGACTTAATTAATTGATTAAGAAGAAAAGTAAGGATCTAAACTACCCAAGAGTCTCTTTCAGGCTTTTTAGGGCCCTAGTCGGGAAAGCAAGGGGGTAAGCAAAACTATATCAAAAAGTAAAGAAACCATGCATTAACTAAGTAAATAAACAAAGAAACATCTTTACTTCACTTTTCATGAATGATAAACTAATCAGCAAAAAAACTATCTAACTTTAATGAAAAGATAAACTTCTAAAGATTATGAACTATTCTATCCTACTTTTAGCAAAACATGAAACAAAGCATGAAAATGGGGAGACGATACAAGCTTCCCCCAAATGGGGGGAGAGGGGTGTGGGAGCATTAATCCCACTTGCTTTTTATTAATTGGGTTACAAAGCTTTCCTTTTGCTACCCTTTTTGCTTCTTTTCTTACTCCTGGAAGACCTTTGGAGCAATCTGTAGAAGGGGAAAAGAAGAAGAGGGAATTTATGGGTTTTTAGGGCTTGATTCTTCAGAATTTCGCCAGCATTTCCACTGTACCTCTCACAAAAGTAAAAAATCAGCAAGAATGTATTGTTAAAATATGGTAAGAAAGACAATGCAAAAAAAAAAAATTTAAAAAAAAAAATTATACTTAGAAAAAATTTTAACGTTTTACATGCAAAGCATAAATCTTTCCCTAGATCTAATGAAAAAAACTAGATCTAGCAAAGGCCCTAAAAACAAATCTGAAATAATAAATATTGAAACTTGGATCTATTTTATGAGCAAGTGCAAACAATTGAAAGAAGAAGGGTAGAGAAAGAAGTTTCTTGTGGATGGAAAACAAGAGATGGAAGAAGACTCCAGCTTTCTTTCGAATGGGAAGAGACCGATCTTGCAGGCCCTGCAATCACAATATGTTAAAAGACGGGTTGCTTGAAGCTTGGGCTGGATGTAACTGAACTCGCACCCTTCTTCAACCTGTGACCTGCTAATACCAAAACTCAAATACAAGTGAGATCATATATATGAAAAGTATGCTAAGGAAATTCAATCGAGATCAATACTACGTATAACTAACTACTCATATTCATCAAGATTAGAACCTACTTTGCATAAATAACTGAATTGAAACTACAAACAGCTACTCTACCGTGCCAACAGTGGCCCTCTTGAGCTTAACACATAAATAGATCTCCTTCAAGTAAAAAAGAGTAAAAGGTTTAGGAACAGCATCACCTCAACCATAAGACATTCACCACATGCAAAGAGAGATGGACCTCCAAAGTCGAAAATCTTATTAATCAAATGTAAGCAAAGCTTAATACAATTTTTTCAAAGTAACTCCAGCACAAAAGTTCCATCCGAATAGAGCTAAACGAGCCTCTATTTATACAATGAGGGAAGACTCAAAACCCTAAAACCAAAAACCCTGACCTAACCAGCTTGGCAGCTAACTAAGAGCCCAAACCTGAAGATGAAGAGTTAAGAGTGAGGGGAGGCCTCCACCTAGGCAAGGCGCCCCCACTCCAACCCTAAACACTGAAAACCACCACCAGATGAAGCCACAAGTGTGAGGGCGCAATCAAGGAGGAGGCGAGGGCGTGAGCACTGTGAGGAGGCGTGAGCATTGAAGAGGTACCACCTGCTAGGTCTGGAGGAGCCATATGCTAGGTATGGAGGAGCCACTACCCAGTAATCATCAATGCAAGAGCCAGTCCTGCCTCGATCAAAACATCAAACCTAAGTAACAGGACACTTCCAAATAGGGCCCGTGTTCCGTATTCCACGTGTCGAACACGACACTTGCCCTAATACGTGTCCGACACCATAATTTTCGTGTCCTAAAATCTAGACACTTTCCAACACGTGTCGGACACTTGCCAAGAACGTGTCCTGATTTCTGGACATGTGTCCTGTCAAAAAGGGTATAAAGGAGGAAGAGGATAGAGGAAAGAGCTATGACAGTAATGTTAATTTTGACATGGCGGAGCAGGAAGACGATTGACAATGGCTAGTACCATTGATGAGCTATTATATTCTTACCTGTGGCTATTTAGTATTTTCATTTTGTATCTAGTAGGACAGTAAATACTAGACTTAGTACTAAGTAGTATCTACTTTATTTTGTATTTGTCGGTGGCATTCTCTCAAAATACATTTTGATTTTTGTGGTTTATTGAGAAATATCAAATATGCAATTTATGGTTCAAAGTTCATGATTCATTGATAATTTTATTAGTGATTCATCATTGTCAAATTTCAATTGAATGATATTATGATTGATGTACATTGTATATACTTCTAGTTTTAAAAAAATGTAGATCTTTATGTATTTTTGTAATATATATATATATATATATATATATAATTTTTTAATATATATATAAAACGTGTCCCCCGTGTCCTATTTCTGGGGTCATCGTGTCTCGTGTCGAATACTCGTATTTTCGTGTCCTCGTGTCATGTGACTTAGCATCAAACAAATGAACACTCTCCACCTCATCCAATTCATGAGCCAGTTGAAGAGGGCGAATTTGCTAAGTAAAAGTGTCATGAATACTCACTGAATGCTAACTGAAGCTACCTCTTGTTAACTCCAATCATCATAAATTCCCATTGCCATGTCATTTTGCATTTCATTTCGCCGAATTCGGATTAATTTGGAGAGATTTGGATTTTCTCCAAAATAATTATTTTTTATTAATTAATCAATATTTTCCCCAAAACTGACTTTTTTGAGAAAATAAGCGTTATGTGGCCGAATGATGATCTGAAAGTGGGATCTGACTGGCTAGATGATCAAGAATGATTTTTGGCTTAAGGTTGGAGCCTTCAATCACTGAATTTGGGTTCCGGATGGCTAACTTATTACAAATTGAATTTTTCCATTTAAATTATGGAAAATTTTAATTAAAAACTTAGGAAAAAATTAAAAATTAAAAAAATAATTTTTGACACGTTTGGTAAAAAATTTTCAGAAAAACTTTTGAGGGTCCTAGTGACTTAGGACATGACCATGCTCTATTCTAATAATGCCTAGTAAGTTTATATACACTTAGTTGGGCTCTAATAACCCCTCAAGGCCCAGAATTCAAAATCGGACATTCCAGCTTTGGAGGAAGCGGGAGAAAACTTCGTCAATTATACTCGGCTATAGGCAAAGCATAATTGTCAAGGGCAAAAAACTCCCTGGAATACCTTAGTTGAAATTCTACGTCTTAGGAGACCGAACCACTCAAAACACCCTACTAGCACATTTTATTACAAACCCCGCGAGGCCATGGTCAAAATTATTCAAATAAAAAACTGACTAGACACAAAGGCGGATCATCTGATACACTGGTAACAAACATTGGTCATGTTTGTCAACTGGCGCCTTCTCAGGTAATCCAACTATGGTACAAAAAAGTTGGCAACACCGTCTTCCATCAAAAGGTACAGAGTCCAGACCTATCTCTCTGTGTAACTCATCCTACAAGATCATTTCTAAAATTATATCAAACTGAATGAAGAAGGTAATTCCGAATCTAATCTTGGAAAACCAAGGGGGATTCATAGCTGAAAGGCAGATCTATGATAACATACTAATGATGTAGGAAGCAATTCATTCTAGTCCAAACCGCAAGGAGGCAAGTATGGCAATCAAACTAGATCTTGCTAACGCTTTTGATAGAATAAGGCACTCATGTATTTTTCAAGTCATGCAGAATTATGGCTTCCCAGAAGCTTTCACTCGATAGGTGAAGGCTTGTATAAGCAAGCCTTGGATTGCTCCACTCATCAATGGACGCCCTACTTCCTTTTTCCAAGCTCAAAGGGGAATTAGGAAAGGATGTCCAATGTCTCCCTTTATTTATATTTTAGTAGCAGATTCTTTCAGCAAAAGACTAAATAGACTCAGAAGCAAAGGAATCATCCCAGGCATCAGCATAGCAAGAGGGATCCAATCCATTAACCATGCTCAATTCGCGGATGATACCATCCTCATCGACAGTGCTTCACCTCAAATTGCCAGGCGTTTCAGAACCACCCTGGATCTCTTCCTAAAAGTTTCTGGCAGCCAGCTAAATGAAAATAAATCCTGGTTGTATGGTTGGAACAGCAGTCCAAATTCCCTCAGAACTCTAGTAGTTATCCTTGGCATACAGGTAAACTTGCAATGGACATCATTCACTTACCTTGGAGTCCTAATTGTCAACAAAAAAAGCATCATAGAGATCTGGAGGCCTCTAATCCAAAAGATGGAAAAAATTAAGTTATGGAGCAACTCTTGGCTTAATTTAGCAGGCAGATCGGTTTTAATCAAGTCAATTCTCTCCTCTTACCCTATATACTCGTGTGCAATCTTCACTGCTCCTAAGGTAGTAATAAGATCTTTTAATATATAAATAAGGAAATTCCTCTGGCAAGGGGGTAAGACTCAAAGGAGAAAGCTCAACTTGGTGAAATGGGAAGTTGTAATAGAGAACAAGAACAGTGGAGGGCTTGGTATTAGGGACCTGGGGAGAATGAACCAAGCGTTGGGCGCTAAGATGGTTTGGAGAATGATTTCAGGAGGCAAGGAGTGGTGGTCAGAGGTTATAAGGAAAAAATATATAAAAAGGAAGCAATCTAGAATCTTGGATCTTCCTTGGAAGGGCAAAGGAACCACCATATGGACTCGTCTCAAAAATTCTATTGGTCTAATCAAAGACAAGATTTATTGGATCCCAGGAAACAAAAGCAAAATCAATATCTAGAATGACTCCATCTTGGGAAGGCCCAACCTTGATTCCAAAGCTGATCTTCTCCCTTTACGCGGGTGGATGGAGGACCTTGGGCTAAAGAATTTAAAAGATTATGCTATTTGGGGATCCAGGGGTAATTGGATAGGATGGAAACTTTTAAGCCCGCCTTCTCATCTAGTCTCTCTCTATGATTCCTTCACATCCTTCCTACATGGAATAGCTCCCTTAAGCCTAAGAGAAAAAGATCAAAAAGGATGAGGGAACGCTGGAATCTACATTGTCAAAGAAAGATTCCTGTATACTCAAAATTTAGGGAACACAAAGCAGAAAATATGGGGGAAAGTCTGGGATACATTCTGCATACCAAAAATCAATGCATTCTTTTGGCTCTTAACAAAAGATAAGTTATTAACAGCAGAGAATCTAAAGAAGCGTGGCTTTCATAGGCCCTCAAGATGTCATCTATGCCAAGAAAATGATGAATCAGCACAACACATGTTTCTTGAGTGCTCATTCTCCAAACAGGTATGGAAATTCTTCCTTGGCAAGATCGGACAAAAATTGGTATTCCCGAGGTTAGTAGTATAATGATGTCAAGCTGGAAAGAATGCTATCCAGGGAAAATAAGGAAAAAAAAGAACCTGGGAAGAATATGGGAGTCGGCTCTGAAAAATGTGTGCTGGAAAATATGGATTACAAGGAACAGACTGGTATTTGACAATAAAAAAGCAAACGCTCAACGATCTGCCTTCAAAGCTGCAAGTTTGTTAAAAGAGACACTGAATACTAAGCAGATTTTATTCTCTCCCTCTGAAAAGTTAGATGCTGAAGATCTCGATTGGTGTAAAGATATTTTACCTCAGAACTCTCTTCAAACCAAAAGCAAGGCTACGCTCCATATATGGGAAATACGGAAGAGCACTAAAGAATTCAATCAATGGAAGGAAAATCTAAACTCTTATTCCTTGTTCTTCGATGGGGCGGCCAAGGGCAACCCAAGGGAGGCAGGCATTGGAAGAGTCATCTTCGATCCTGGAGGGGAAATTAAAACGACATATGCTTGGGGATTAGGAAGGAAAACAAACAACGAAGCTAAATGGCTCGCATTATACTTAGGCATGTACATGGCAAAGCAGCTTGGCATAGGTAAGATCACAGTATTTGGGGATTCGAAGCAGGTCATTCAGAAAATGAATAGAAAGAAGTAATACGGGCATGATCAATTCTAAAAGAATTTTCAATCGAATCCAACATCTCTCTAGGGGAATCCAAGCATCTTAACTCCATATTTTGAGAGGCAACAACGCTGAGGCGGACAAGATGGCAAACCAAGGAGTTAGGCTCAGAATGGGGATGTCCAAGGTAAATGAAACCACTAACAAATTTATTTATGTACCTTAAGAGAATCTGGTCAATTGCGTTTTTACAGGGGAACCTCAAGACAATTGTTGAGATAGCTCAGCACACCTACAGCAAGAAGAAAACCAATGGCATCATTAAAACTTACTGGATTTCATGGACTGGGAATTGGACTCTTCATACTCAAGTTCAAATTAACGTCTTAGTAGCTGGCATTAATCTTAAGCTTGGCAAGCAAATCCCTCTCCAGGTTATGATTATTGCAGTAGCAGCGCTCTATGTGGACTCCATTAAGGAAATTTGCAAAGGATCCAGTGGTAAAGATATGAAGAACGAAGATAAAACCAATGGCTTAGCTTCAGAGGGAAGTAATAAGAAAATTGCAAACACAGAGACTAAGAAACATGGAGAGGAGGCTTTAATCAGAAAGCCAGACCAAGATCACTCTGGAAAATCATGTAACAAAGCAGACATCATTAAAGTTGGGCTAATTGAAGAAGATTCCAGCAATCATGTTCCTTCTGAACTCGATTTGGACTGGAAAGAAATATTCATAGTAGTCGGCAAACAAAACAGAGTAGGGAACAAGAATAAAATTAAGAAGGAGCATATTCAGATTATTAGAACAGAATGTATTTTTGTGTTTACTTCTTAGGAGTTTTCTATCAGGTATACCCCACCAGGGGATTTAGCAGCTATAGTAGGCATAGGAGTATGTTAAAGGAGTCGATCTTCAGCTACTTCATAGCAATTATGGTCGTTTCAGACACCTACAGATTTCAGATCAATATTTTATGTAACCATGGCTGTGAACAGCTTTTTTATTAATTCAATATCTTCAAGGCTCTTATTAAAAAATCTATATATATTTTTTTATGTTGTGGTTCACAAATCCCCAGCAGGGCTGCTACATCCACGGGAAGAAATCACAAGGGGGCCACCTGAAGGGGCCGCACCCCATTCACTCCGATTACGGAGCTAACTCTATGGAGACATCAAGTGAGGCCCTTGTATAGCAATGTATAGCCACCTGCGGATTTGACCCCAAAACCTTCTGCTCACAACTTACAGCACTCAACCACTTGAGCTAGCCCACCAGGCTATTTAGATTGTAATATATAATGCTTATATTAAATAATTATGTGTAATCTTATAAATAATAATTAGTATAATACATCAATTATGTTTATAAATTATACTATAAACTTATAATAAAGAATAACTAATTTAATACATTAATTATTTTTATTTTATATGTTAAATTACAAACTTATAAGATTAATATAAGTTAATATTTTTTTCCAAGTGACATATTCTAGGGAAAACCCTCGAGCACTTCCGCCATAACGAGGATGGTACCGGTGAACCCTAGATTCATCAAGGCATAAGGTCATATCAACAACCAAGCTCAAAGTCATTACAACAATATACTCATTATGAGCTCAACATGTAAGTTACAAGAATAGAAGATGGGTGGGGAGGATAACACTCCATCCCACAACCACTCGAGCTAGGACCAATTGACTCAATATAAGTTAATAATAAATATCAATGTTCCATGGGGATGCATAGTGTAGGGTCTAGGGCACAACCCCTGCGCTTCCCACACCCTCGAGATAGGGGTGCCTAGTGAAATGTTTCACCACAACCCCCATTTTGCAAAACATGACTAACATTTCGCTAATGTACGGAACACATTTCCCAAAATGGGGGACTTGTGGGCACCCCTTGTCAAAAAGTGCGATGCTTAGGCATCCCCCCTCAACTTTTTTCACAAAACCCTTAGCTATAGAAAACATAAAAAAAAAGTCATAAAATACCTAACTAATACTAAAACCTAAACCACAAGCTGAAAGCCCATTTGCCATGGTTTGAAATACTAAACCTAAACTTTTGACTCTAGAATCTACATATTGATGACCTCAAATAGAGCCTCTGACTCTTCATTCTTTACTATTTTTGAGTAATTTTAATTTTACTGTTCCAGACTTCAATATCTACTACTATTTAAAATTATGACTCTTATTCAATGTATTTCTGATTTTGTTATAAGTTATAAATTTGAAAATATGTGCATGTACCACTGATTCAATGTGAAATATTCAAATATAATAAATCATAATAATAAGGGTGATTGATGAATCGTGTTTGTATAATTTCGCCATTTTGAATTTACTATTTACATTGCACAATGATGGATGGATTTACATGGGATGAAATGTTATGTTGATTTTTTATGTTATTTTTAGGGACAGTGCCCCCAGTGCTAGGGAACCCAACATTCCCCCATCCCCCATGAATTTCCCTAAAATTAGGGGGTGTCTCCTCACCTCCCCCATGTGCATTTACATATTCTCGCATCCTGGAAACTTGGTAGAACATTGGTTAATATACAAGTTAAATTATAGCATTATATAAACTTCAAAATTATCTACTATAGTGTATAAATTATAATACATATAAAAAAATAAACCATAAGTTTAGAACAGAACTTTATATATATATATCAGCAGCATAGATGATAGACTATATGCATGGCACCATCAACTGTCATTAAATGATGATTATTTGTATGGCTGCGTAGTACAATGGCCAAAAAGCCCATGAAAGAGAATGTATGTCCAAGTAGGAGAATGGTTGGTTCAGCAGGAGAATGGCCACATGGATACATTTCATTTGTAAGACATCTGTTTCAAAGTGGATCCTGATGGAATCCAGGCGAATTCGGATTTGGATCTGATCCAGGGATCTGCAGATTTATCCGCAGGGACCAATGGATCCAGTGACACAGATTATTGTTCTTCAAATATTTTATGGAAGTTTTCTTTGAGATAAAAGAAATAGTACAGCCTAGAAGCATAAAATGCAAAAGTTCCAAGAAACATAATCTTTGCTTTCATGTACTCATGCTTACTTTGTATCATAATCTGACTTTTAGGTTGCTAATCTAGAATAGCATAAGGCTGCTGGAAGAAGAAAATGTGGACGCATTACAAGTTACAACATTGACAATAAACTACAACATCCAACATATAACTCACATGCACCAAATGACCTTATAAAATAGAACAACAAAGAATTATATAACATTTACTACTTCAATACATCCATTCAAGAAACCATGGAAAATAATTTTAATGTTCTATACTGCCATCACTGGATTTTTTTTCTAATTTAAATTCTGATCTCAAAGGAATAAATTGTTTTAAGTGCCAACTAGCCTATGCATGATAGTTAGCCTAAGATTTTCATCTTGTCCACGTGTCATGATTTCCCATGTGTGGGAACTACATGTTGATTTTCTAGGTGCTAGCACAAAATAATTGACACAAACATACAATAGCTATAGCCTGAGGTAGTTTTCCCATTTATACATACACATACCACTATGTTGCCTACATTGCATCACATTATAAGATTTATGGAACCATATATAGTAATAGGCTATAGCAATTTAACCACCTCACCACAGTTTCAAATGTTACATCAGTCATATGCTTACTAACCGTTACCCCTTTGTCAGCAAGGGGTAAATGATGATCAGTTGTCCTTAGATGAGATCTTTGGTTGCATTATAGATTGGTGGTCTGAGATTTAGCCAGTAACATCAGATGGTCCAGGGTCCATGCTATGCCTAGCAAGAGACAGAGCATCACTCCTAGTGTTGTGGTATCTCTAACCTTCATCTTTACTAAGCTTGTTTTCTAGCAAAAATGTATGTTAGCATGAGGTATTACACTTGCACTTTCATGATGACTCCAAGACACTTTGATCATTTATTTGTCTTAGTTAACCTTGGTGTCTCTCTTTTAACATAATAAATGCATTATTTGATGTTAATGTGTACCTCGGTGAACTAAGACAATGTGATTTTATCCATCTCACACAATATTACCTATCCATTTTCATCTGATAAAAGCCAATCTATCCACCCCCTCACTTTACTCTTTGTGAAAGATATATTATTAGTGATGACATATGGCCTTGCTACTATTCCAATGTATGAATGCCATTATCAAAGTCAAAAGAGTCTTGTAGTTTCAAAAAGGGAAGATGTTGAATAAATTAAATGCAAGTGGAACATATCATGGGAGATACTCCCCATCGCAAAGTCAGGTTCCCTTGTCCTAGGTTGTCTAAAAACATCTAAAGAAAAAGGGACTAAGCCAATGAAAGGGCTAAGCAAAATGTGCTAAATAAAAAGCACCAAGGAAATAAAAATGAAAAAATAGAAAAGGGATCACAATATGAAGGCGCAAGAATAGATGACCCGTGACAACTCTTCCTAGGCACACATGTGGAGGAAAAATTTTAAAATTCTAACTCTTAAGAGTTAAGTATAGACAAAACACTCCTATGTTGATATGATAGTGATTTCACAAAATCCCCCTTTCTTCCCTATGTACATATTTCACTCCATATACCCTCACTTGACTTAGGTAAATTAAGATCTACAAGTTAATTTAGGGTCTCACATGTAAAGGGGTTTTAAGGGTCACGCCAATGTTAGACTAAATAAGTAAACATTATTAATTAATGAGTTATTGAGGGAAAGTGTGTTTATAATGTACATCGTGTGTACTATTATCATGTTGGACTAACATTGCCTAAGAGTTGATGTTGGTTATTTATTATTTCACTAGACAAGATTTATTATACAAGTACTTTGATGTTTGGAATTTATTGATGGTTATTAGGCACTATCTGATGAGGCACTACACTTGGAGGATGGTTCACGTTGTGTTTCCTAGCTAGAAAAACGGGCTAACCCCTTTCTTCATGATGGAGACCCTCATTACTTGGAACATGTGGACTCTTCTAGAAGTTTTCTTCCTAGACGTTGAGACTTGGACCATTTCTTCAAACTTCATGCCACTTGGAGTTGGATCGTTGGGGTTTATTTAACCTTTATGCCACACACCTAAACCATTTGAGGAGGTCGTTGGGCTTATTGAGTATGGTTGGGCCTTCTCCTAGTCACTTGCACCATGGCACATCACTTTGGGACTCTTTTTCCCTCACGTGTGTGGATCCCCCCTCATGTTTGGACCATTGGTTGAGTGTTTGGCCATGATTTGTTGGAGCACCCTAGGTTATTGGGCAGTATTGTTGAGCACTAGACCATTGTTGTTGAAATCAACCTCTTACCTTGGGTGGTTTTGTGGTTTTAACACCACTTTGATGGTATTCACCTATGTTACCTGATCCACCATCCCACTGTGTAGAGGATCTGCAGATCCATAGATCCGATACGTATCTGGATTGTATCCGCCTCATATCCACCATGGAAATGGATCCCCTGCAGAAGTAACTGTATCCTGGTCCCATGAAGCGGATCCTATGAAAAATAAAAATAAAATCTTGAAATTTTCAAACGGGTCCTATGAAAAATCAAACAATTCCTAAACTTTTCAAACAGATCCTGCAACTTCCAGTGCTTCTATGACCCATTGATCCCCCAAAAAAATTATTTTTTAATGAAAAACTTAAAAAACCTTAAACACCTAATGGCTAAAAGCGTAAACCCCATTCCTGCTCAAGGTCTGATCTCTCCTTATGTCAAGATATGCTCTTGAACTCTAATATATCAATATCAAGGTCTGCTCTCAATGTTTTTATTTGATATATCTTTATGGTCAAGGTCTATCGTCAAGGGCTGATCTATCTTTATGTACTATGTTGTTGTTCACTTCACCTACATTGTTTTGTAGTCTTGCCATAGCGTTCAAGAAAACCACTTTATTCCCTGCTAATAGGGACATGTGGACGTGGCTCACAAAAACACTATTATGACTTGCTTCAAGTAAATGGTTTTTAAAATTATCAATATCACAACTTATCAAATTATCAATTATGGTACATGAACTCTCTTTTTTGGCAATAACTTATAGTTCTACTCTTGTGTTTCTTAAATAGTTTTGTTTCTTCATTCTATTTTTCTATTTATTATAAAAATATTTTTATCTTTGTTTGTACTTGTCATTTCCCCCTCATATCTGGATCCTGGGTTTTAAAAAATCTAGCGAATCTGTATCTGTATCCTAGTAACTTAGGTATTCACTCATTGTATTGTGGAGCGCCCCCTCTCTTGGGGATATTTGTTACTACTTGCTTATTCTTTTGACCATATTAGCTAGGGTTTTAGCATTATTTTATGATTTTGGAGCCTTCCTAGACTAGATATACGGTTTTGGACATGATATTATTATTATTTTGTTATACTAGAAGTTGAGTTTTTCTCCTATATAAGAGAGCTCACTTCTCATTTTTATTTGTTGGTGATTGGACAATAATACTATCATACTTTTCCTATCTTTGGCTTTTGTCTCTTCATTTCATCATGAGGAGCTCAACTTGGTGATTCTAACTAGGGTACATTGTCTAAGTTTAATCATTGTCATTTATATTTTTCCAAGTCAATTGAAGAGTGGTATGCTACATAGTTAATCATATGCCAATGTATTTTGCATGCTGAAATAGTTGCATCTTAGGGGGATATTCAACAAGTAGTATAGGTGAGTGTGTGAGTTAGGCAAGTAGATTGAAGGTGCATGCATGAATGCCCTTCTTTGATGAAATTGGCAAGAGAGATCAATTGTTTGTGGTAGAGCTTGTCATGCTATTTTGCAGGAATTCTACAACCAGCGTATTCAAACAAGGCTCAAGTTGGAAGATCTAGGACCCCATAGTCCAAGCATATAGAAGGCACTAATCTTTTCTTCATCCCTCAACCATAATTTTTGAAAACCTCTTTAGTTTTTGGTAAATACTAAAAAATAGATAAAAGTTGGTAGAAAAAATACAAAAAGAGATAAATAAGTAGGAAAAAATACAAAAATAGTTTTTTTTTTAAGGAATTTTTTGAATTTTTCTTTAACTTTTTTAGGGTAATTTTCTGAATTTCCTACAGGTCTATTTTGTGTTTCTGCAGTTTTTACAGTGAATTCCAGCAACCCACAAAACCTAAAAGTTTCTCATTTGAGAAGGTTTGACATGCCTAAACTTCACTAATAATATTCTAGGCACATCTAACAATTTTTTGTAAGGTTTTGGTTGGTTTTAAGGTTACTTAGATCATTAGAAATGATTCTGAAAAATATTTTTGTGCGTATTTTATATTCTGGAAAATACTATTTTCAATGGCATGACATATAAAATTCAGATCTGATGCTTCAATTTATTTCTGAAATTTTTTCCAAGTTTACATGAGTTTTAAAACTTATTTCCTTGTTGGTTTATGCCTTAAAATGACTGACAACAATACTTTAGATTCTGGAAGAGTATTGAAAAAGTGTATGCTTAAGTGATATATTTATCAAATTTCACACTAAATAAATTTTTGGAACTTTCTAATCTACTGTTCATAATTAAATAACAAGTGTTATCCACTAATTTTGCACTTAGTGGATTTTCGGTGAGCCGCTAGAGTATTGAACAAGTACACTTGTTCATGATCAAAGTTCAGAAGTCCATCAGCCTTTTTCTGAGAGTCTGTTCGAAATTTTTTGGAACACATTGTAAAAAATGTCCTAGCATTTAATTATTTATAAAAGGCTCGGCTTCTCGGACTTAAGCATCAAACCGACTAGCCCAGAGTGTTTTTTCCCTTGGTTATTAATGGTTGTTGAACAAACGACTAATAATTTCTGAGTTTTTCACTCACACCTCCAAAGCTGGGGGAGTTGTTTTGGTGTTTCGGCCTTAGGAGGTTATTAGAGCCTTCGTGTCAGTGTTTTTCAACATGCTAGGCATTCAAATTGAGTCGTATGAACATGTACTCGGTCCCCCTAGAGTTTTGTTTGATTCCAAGAAAAAATAAATTTTCCCGTTTTTTAAGCCATTTTTAATGGCTTAAATAGAAAAATTCAAAATGTAAAAAAAATGTGATTCGGAGTTCGTTTTTGGCGTGGTTGGGCTCGTTTTCAAGCTCAGAACAGCATCTTTACCCCAATGGCCACTTTCACTATGTTTTGGGTAGCTAAAATACCCCAGAAAACATCATTTAACAGAGTATTAGAATGGCATTTAAATGCTAAATTTGGAGAAAATGCACAAAAGTCAAAGTTTTAAAGAGTCAAAAAATAAATAAATAAAAGAGGTGAAGTGACATGGCATGATGTCACCATAAGTCATGCAATCCTTATTAAGTGTAAAGGCACTTAAAACTTTGGATTAAAAAGGAAGCCACGATTTAATAAAAAGAATGGTCACGATTTGGTGGAAGAAGAAAGTGATGTGAAGTCATGATTTGGTGACCATGCACTTTACGTGAGGATGGTGAGTGGGTGAGGGTGGACCCCTCCCCACTTAAGAATTATATTAATTTAAAACCATGGTGTAGTAAAGTGCATGGCATATCGTAATGGCTACAAGATGAAGGGTGACGTGAACTATTATGTGACTCACGCTCCACCATGAGTGAATGCGAGTGGGGTAAGGGTGGACCCCTCCCCTCTCTTAAAAGCTCATGTTATTTCAAAACTATGGTTCCAAACCTTTATTTCAAATCAATCTTTCACTCCAATGTCGTACAATCGCGTGAGGAAGGTGACTCACACGTGTGGGGAGTTTGATGGGAATTTTGGGTGTGTTAGCAGTTGGTAATTGGTTGGTGGAGATTAGAGACAAAGGTGTCAATCACCTCTACAGTTCCTCTTCAGTTCAACTCAGTGGGACTCCTCTTCAGTTCACTTCAACTCGGTTACACTCTGGGTTGATCTTCAGTTGGTTGGTGCCCCCCTCTGGGGCTGGGTTTTGTTATAAATAAGAGGTCCCTTCTCCCTTTTTTGGGTGGATAATTGTGGCAGAGAACCTCTAGTGAGATTTTATGTAATGCTTGTTGCTTTCATGCAACCACTGGTAAAAGAAAGGCTTTGGAGGCTTATGTGGTGTGATTTTGTGGACGCTTGTACTTGATGGATGAGGTGATATTATTTTAATTTTCTCTTGCTTTGTCAATTTGGGATTATGAATCTATGCTTTAGAAGGCTTTTTCAAGAACATAAGAATAGATATTTGTAGTTTCAATTTACCTGTTTACTAATTTACTCTTAGAGATCTAAAACAACATTGTTTTATTCAGTTATATTTCATGCTGCTTTTAATTTCAATTTGTGAACGGTACATGATCTAATCTTTTTATTGGCAAGTTTATGAGTTTTTGTTTGCAGGTCACTCTATCCTCCCAAGTAAAAGGTTGAGCTAAGTTGCATCACCTTTTCTTGGAGCCAAGTACAAAGTTCAATAAGTATTTGCTATATGAGATCCAAGTTTGATTCAAGATCCAAAGGTCTAAGCGGTTCTACCTATTCTTATTCATCCTCGAAATCAAAATTTTAAATTCTTAAAGTTGGTTTGATAAGATTCGGATTTCAAGTTTCTCATCTTTCACCAAACCTTGTGCCCTAGGTTGGCTGCCCTCTTTTGCTTCCTTTCTCTTCTCTTCCACCTTTGTTTGCAGCCCTCTTTCACCTTAGTTGGCAGCCCTCTTTTTCTTTTTTTTGCAGCCTCCTTTTTGCCTTTTTCTCCTTCGTTTCATAGCTTCTTCTTCTGTTTGATTTCCTCTCTTTCATCTTAGAAACTTAGTTTCTTGTAAGAGTTAGTTTTAGATCTTTGTATATTTTTATTTTTGGACTGACTCTTAACAAATTAGTGTTCAAAGCTCTTGTTTTCAAGAAAGTCAAAATAGCCCAAAGGCTATAAGCGAACGAGTGAACAAAAAAGACAAAAACACTTCCCTCTTCCTTCATTCCCCTTCTCACCTTGTTCTTTCAAGAAGAGGCGAAAAACACCAAAAGCATTGTAAAAGAAGTTAATAAAAGGCGAGTGGGATAAAGGCTCCCACACCCCACTTCCCCCATTTGGGGGAAGCTTGTATCATCCCTTGTTTCTTGTCTTTGCTTTATATATGCATAATAATTGTTTAGAGTATATTATCCTTTTGCTTTCATAAAAACTGTGTTAGTATAGTTTTATTTCAGCCTTTTTTACCTTTATTTGATTACTAAAAGAAAAAAGAAGGAATCCAAAATCTCTTGAATCTCACTGAAAAGTGGATCAAGAGCATTCTTTGTCGAAGAGGCTTTACTTTTGTCTTAGCTTAGTCACTGCTTTTTTGTTCATTTGTTAAGAAAAAAGGAACACAAAATCTCTTGAATCTCACCGAAAGGTGGATCAAGAGTGCTTTCTGTCGGAGAGTGCATTGCTTTGTCTATTTCTTTACGTTAGCAGTTGTTTTTTGTTTTCCATAAATCTCTTGAATCTCGCCATAAGGCGGATCAAAAGTGCTCTCTGTCGGAGGGTTGTTACAATGGCTCATTTCACCATTAATAAAATCAGAATAAACCAATTTTACTACACTGTGTATGCTCTACCCAGTTGGGATACCCAGAAGCAATGTAGACTATTTAATCCTCACATCCTAATCCAAGTCACCCAAATAAAACTCACAACCCAAGAAAACCAACGAAAATCCAGCATTGATCCCTGAATAATCGAAAGTGGGCAAGTTCTGCCTGGGAATGCAGGCACCACTGTAACGAGATCTTGGAAGCACAGTTAGGCTACATCCTTGTTGGTGTAGTGTTGAACACCGCTTCTGGGACTCTGGACAGCCCACATGTTCTCATACGGAACCCCTTAAGATTATTATCCGGACATATCTCAAGTACCGAAAGGTATATCTTGGAGATTCCCTTCCCTTTAATAATCAACTCACCCTTAAAATTTACAATAAAATTTACCAAGTACACTCTCAAGACTTTCTCGAGCACTCCATCTGGCACTGGTCCTTTTAATTTTATCTATCTGAAGCATTGTTTGTTTTATCTATTTTTTACATCATGAATGCTTTAGTTTAAATTGTGCAATTGTCAAATGGTTGTTTAGTAACAAAAAAATTGTCAGGTTTGCCTTGGTTCTACATGGAGCTATCCATGGGCACTCTGCTTTGCTTGGAGATTGAAAATCGCTTGTTCGTAGTCACCTCCATGGCTTATAGCATTGCCTTCATAAGTTGGTATCATTATCATATTCCAACTTGAAGATTCGATGTAAGTATATTGTTAAGGTCAGACAGGTACTGTCAATTCCTTTCAAAGTTGGCTTGTGATGGATTCCTTGCCAAAACTAGGTACAATAGTTATTTGTTGATCAAAGATGTTAAAGTTATCTCAGCTTCTGCTTATTCTAACCTTGTTATAATTCTGACTACAGATAGGTAAATTTTATCATTCTGTGCACATATATTTTTCTGTATAATGTAAGAAGTAGTATTTCCATAAAATAAACAGGTAAAAGAAAAAATACAACCTTTCGAGTATATTAGACTTCTGGACCAGTGAGACATAAAATAAGCCAGCCATTCTTCTTGATTTTCCCAGTCATGGTTAGTTTAAATTTTTTAAATTAATATTTAATTTTTTAATGGCTGTATTTGCAGCTTTTCCAATTTATCTCAGACCTCATCTTCTCTTTTTTCTGTTACTAATGGTTTGTAACCTTAGTATTTGTTAATTGTGGCTTCTAGGAAGACCAATAGTCAAACAGCAAAATGCCCTAGAGCTCTTCTAGCAATGAAAAAATTCGTGGAAAATGCTACAAATGCCTATATTGAGCCATGCCGACACAAATCCTTGGTCATAAAATCTATAACAAATTAGATTGTTCAACCTTAGCTTATCAAATGTGAACTTCTAAGAAGCTTGTATGTTCTTTCCTTAAAAAGTGAAACAATTCTTGCTACTGGAACAAATGCTTTACCACAATATTCAACACAAATCGAAGTTGCAGGGCACTCCCTTTGCTACCGTTTCGGCAAGGAATAGTGCTATCATATTTATATGAGTTAGTTTCTCCTGCTATACATAACCCAGCAAAGGAGCATTGCCAGCATTATGGCCATAAATTCCTTTGTCAGCTCCTACTTTGTGTTTGGCCCAACACCGCCTAAGTAACAAAACTAAGAACATATCAAACTCACAACATACAACAATTATCATCTTGTCCTCAGCTGATATATTGAGATGTCAAATTTCACATTTTGTATTATCCAAATTTACCATAACCAAAGACTTTGAGAATTGAAGAAACATTTTATAGCGTCGTTTAAGTTAGGAGAGTTTTCAGAAGGGTGAACAATCAAATATCAACACCAAGCAGAATGAGTGGAGGTCTGCAGAATTGAGGAAATGGACTCACTTGCATATCACCATTAATGCATTACCCTTTTGCATGCTTTAGATCTTATGTGTATTTAGTGTTTGTCCTATCATCTTGGCCTTTCCCACTAGCTAGGCAGTGGCCAAAAAATGGCCCAAAACCAAGAAAGTGTACATTGTAGATCTGTCAAAGAGGGGAATTAAATGCCCAAAAAAGGGGAGAAAGTTTGTCCCCAAGGTGTATCACAACATAATGTGTCTAAACTTTGAAGTTACTACCTATTTTTACATTTAAATGTGTATCTGAAGTAGAGTTTTATAAGGACAAGGATCATACTGCATTGCACTTGAAGATAGCACATGGCATTTTTTACCTATCTTAAAACAAGTAACCTCATGATGAAAATGTCCTCAAAGGGATTTCCTCGTTTTAAAAACAAAGTTATGATACTAAAACATAGCAAACTCAAGGTGTTTTATATCTTACTGGTCAACCCCAATATAAAAAATCGATAGGCAAGCCCATCGAGCAGTCTTGTATCATAAAAAATCCAAGTTACCTTTCTGAAGAGTCTTAGGTAATACTCTAGCATCTCTTGATTTTCACTGTACTTTGCTGCAGCTGCTCCCAAAGCATATACACCAGCTTGCCCACAAATAAATGTTATATACCTGCAACAGGATAGGTATACTTATGTGAGCAGAATTCAGCCATCAGACTAGGTGTTTTGTTTTACATATAAACCTATCACGTGTTTAGAATTAGAACTCTTGAGAAGCTTCTAACACCCAGAAATGATAAACTTAGAATGAACATACTCTCTCATGCCCTGTGCAGCAGTAGCGCAGTGTTCAACAATCTGTGTACATAAAGTCAAGTCATCTGGGTTTTTCATCATTTCATAAGCTTTGAAGCACAAATAAGCTGTCCCAAGAGAACCTGTATACAGGCTGAAATCCCTTACAGTAGCCTGAGTGTTCACCCATGTTTCCTTCACAATCTGCAAATGCCATAAACTGATTCAACCTCTGTCTGGGATGAATGAAAACCAAAGATGAATTCATTGCATTTTTCCATTATGGCTGAATATGGGTTAATACCTATGCACTATCATTACCCATCCTTGTCACATTGCAGGGAGAGGGAAATCCAGCTGAGAAGAGAGGAACTGTTTATGAGAACATAATGGAATAACAGATGGTTTAGGTGTTAAATATTTCAGCCAAGAGTTGTTAAACTGAATCTACTTGTTTTTTTAAAATAAGGTATGGAAATGATATACAAATTGAAATAGAATGTTGCCTATATACTTTTGCAAGTAAGTTCCACCCTTAGTATATGTGTAAACCTGAATTACTGAGCTCTTTGAGGTTAAGGGAACCACTTGGATGGGCCTTGGCTTTACTTGGGCAGCATAATTCAAGAGAGGTTGTCGTAACACTTAAGGAAGACCAAATAGTATAAATAGAGGAAGCATCTGGTCCATTGTGATGCATTGAATTGGAGTTATCTACTCTTGAGGTGGGTTGAGTATTTCCTAACTCTTGAGTTCTTGAGATTCATCCATATGTGATGTATTATGCTTTGATAATATAGTGCATTCTTTAGGTTATTTTTCAATACACACCGTCACCCCTCAGTGGATGAGGCTTGCAAATATTATTTTTATCACAAGGATCAAGCTTGCAAGATCACATTGTTGGACGATTTGATGGATTAGTGGTGCATGTGTGCTTTGGCTTTAGAGATATTGCTATTTTTTGGGTGGAGTAAATGATTTGGTTGATGGTGTTCTGATTGATGATTTCCTAAGGAGGTGCATGTAGCTGATAATGTAACTTCGGAAAATATTCTTCATTGTATTATTTGTATTATTATTATTATTATTTTAGTATTATTATATTTTGTTGTAATTTTATTGTACCTCTTTTCGGGAATGTTTTCCTTCCAATCGGAAGGTGTATTAATGTAATTGGTCATGTAAGAGTTGAGGTAAAACATCCGTTCTAAGTCGGGGCAACAGTCCCCAAAAGAATATTGTAAAATGTATTTTTTGAGTACCCCTAGGATAGGTCGGCCCAGTAAGGTCCAGAAATCGGCCCTGTTGGACCAAAAGGTCACACACATGATTAGTATAAATAAGGAGGCACCCTCCCTCATTTGTACACACTGCAAGTTCACTCCAACGAATAGAAAGACAAGTTCACTCCAACGAATAGAAAGACAAGTTCACTGGTGAAGAAGAAGAAGAAGCAGAAGACATCTTATCTTCGGGTTTTCTAATTTCGTTTGACATTGTACTAAGTGACGAATCTATACAAAAGAAGTTGTTGGGTTTTCTCCCTTGTGATTTCCCAAGATAAAATTCTTGTGTTTTCTTTTGTGTTGCACTTGTCTATCTTTCAGTGATCCTATTGCATATGGTTATGATGTTATGATACTGTGATTCTAAATGTTTTATGAACTTGAATAACCATTAAAACTCTAACATGGTATCAAAGCCACCCTAAAATAAGGCACTATGTAGCCGAAATACTGCTACAACTGCAGCTACTGGAGATTAGGGTTTCATGCTAGAAAACTCTAGAAGGAAGAATCTAGTCATCTTGGAATTTTTGCTATAAATCAAGTTTGGAAAAGGCTCAAGAGCTAAAATTTTGACAAGCGGAAGATGAAATCTTGATGTACGTTGTGTGCAAATTGTAGCCTCAAATTCTCTATACATCGAGAGATATGATCCCTCCAAAATAGGGTTTCTGCCTCTTCCAGAATTCAGTCTTAAACAGGTGACCTGGGGAGAATTACTATATCTCGAGCTAGGAATATCCAAATCGAATTTCATAAGATTTTGCAGATAGGGAATGAACTATAGTTTCTGTGGTGCAAGTTTCAAACCCTAAAATTGAAACAGTGACACGTGACAGTCCATACAAGTTCGATATACTTAACCAGTCTATAAAAATGTCACCTTGGGATACTTAGCATAAGTTCCACTTGGTGAACCCAATCTTGTTCTAACCTATTGGGTTGGAAAGAAGACAGATCAGGCTACCTCGAGACGAAGTTTCAGACCTTTAGGAGCAGAAATTTCGGAGATACATCAGAATTAAGACATGACAATTATGCAGAAGAAATCAAAGAGACTAGGGCATCAAGTTTTTTGATTTTTCCTCCATAGTTTTTGGAAAAGGACCTCACTAAACAAATCACCTCAAGGATGTTAGATTAGCAGCAACAAGGAAGGTCTTCCTGCATACAAGTGTCCTTGCATGCAGAAGACTCTAAAACAGGAAACCAATTGTATTTAATTATTTTTCCTAAGTTTACTTTGGAAAATAATTAAAATGATTATTGACTTTAAGTGAAAGTAAAATTAGGTTTTACGCTTTACCTAAAGTTATATAAGAGAGGTCAATTGGTTGAGAGGACACACACACTTGTATTCCGATAGAGACAGGATACAGACAGGAGGAGAAAAGTCAGACAGAGGATTTAGCTGGGAAGACGAAGGATCGAGAAGTATGTTCACCGAGCAGACAGAACCCACACAGGTCGACAGGAAGAGCTGCAAAGGAAGGCCGTACCATTCCGTACTGATTCCACACAGCTGCCAGCATGACCGTACGGATTTCGTACAGCCATACGGATCCACACGTGTGAGGTCGTACACTCTCTCAGGGGGGTGCAGAGGTTTAGCTGGGGGTTCGTCCAATGTTTCTGTCAAGTAGCTGTATTCGCCAGGTTGGGGTGAATTTGCAATGATTGTAACGTTCCATATTTTCTCATAATAAAATATATATCTGACTGTTGCACCAGTTTTCCCATCTTGGGTTTTTCTGGGGGTTTCCATACCCAAAATAACTGTGTCATTATTGTGTTGTGATGTTGTGAGTTATTTCTCAGTTTTATATTTAGTTGCATGCTGTAAAAGATATTCATGTGTGGTTATCAGTAGATATTTTGAATGCATTGTCTAGCCCTAGTTGAATATTAAGGAAAATTTACATGGTATAAGAGCTCTAGTGAGCTAAAGCTGAGAGATTTGCAGCAGCAGTGATAAATCAGGGGCAGGTCTACTGAAGACACAAACTTACATTGGAGAACTAAGGGTTTGACAGGTAACACTTCACTATGGCCATGTAGTTGAGAGTTGAGGATAGACTCCAGGGTGCTCAAAACATTCCTACATGGAAAGAGAGGATCACAAGGATCCTGGACGTCAGTGATGTTGAGGAGCACATTGACTCCAAAAAAGTTACACCCATAGATCCAACAGATCTGATAGCCTGGAAGAAGATCGATTCCAAAGCCATGCTGATTATCGTGGATAGAGTGAAGGACCATATAGTCCCTCACCTTTCTGGTAAGAAGACCGCATTGGAAATGTGGAAGGCTTTGAAAAGTCTGTACCAGAGCAAGAATGAGAATTGAAAGATGGTGTTGCAAGAGAGGATGCGCAGCACCAAGATGACCAAGGGAGAAGGAGTGGTGCCTTATCTCACGAGGCTCACACAAATCAGGGATGAACTTGGAGTTGTTGGCTCTAAGACTGAGGATGAGGAGCTAGTTCGGATAGCCCTCAATGGCTTCTCTAAGCAATGGGACACCTTTGTCAAAGGTGTTGTGGCTAGGGAGAAGCTTCCTGATTGGCAGAGACTATGGGATGACTTTGTGCAGGAGGAGACCCGCATGGGTCAAGGATCAAGCTCATCCAGCAGTGCCCCACAGATTTTGGATGAGGAGGCTCTAACCCTTACAGGGAAGAGCAAGGGGGAGGCAAAGAGGACGAAGGATGGTAAGAAGAACCTTTACGTGTCAAAAGTCAAGTGTTTTAACTGCCACAAGTAGGGACACTTTGACTCCCAATGCCCAGACAGGAAGAAGAAGAGTAACACTCAGATGGCTGGATCTACAGAGGTGGATGATTTCAGCAGGAACTTCGATGAGGAGTTCTGCTTGATAGCTTACATGGAAAGCACCACAAGGAGCAACATATGGTACATCGACAATGGAGCATCTAGTCATATGGCTAGACAGAAGAGATTCTTCAGAAACTTGCAGAAGGGTGGAACAGGGATCCACGTTGAGCTGGGTGATGATGCGCGGTATCAGGCGCAGGGAGTTGGCACTGTTTCATTTGAGAGAGAGTCTGGCAAACCCCTCAATTTTGCTAATGTGTTGTATGTTCCGGGACTGACCAAGAACCTTATATCAGTCTCCACTCTGGAGGACAAGGGAATATCAGGTGAAGTTCCGTGACCATAGAGTTTATATCAGGCCCAAGGGGTCAGATAGGTATACTACCATTAGAACCATCATTTCTCTTGCTGCAGTATTCGGATGGAAGTTACATCAGATGGATGTAAAGACAGCCTTCCTCAATGGCAAGATTGAGGAGGAAGTCTATATTGAACAACTTGAAGGCCTTGTGACTCATGGGAATAAGACCCATGTGTGTACACTGTAAACTGAAGAAAGCCTTGTATGGACTGAAACAGGCTCCGAGAATCTCCACAGCTTGGGGTTTTCCAAAAGTACAACTGATTCTAACTTGTACTTTAAGGTTGTTCATAATCATGTCTTGATACTTGTTCTATATGTATATGACTTGTTTCTTACAAGTAATGAACAGTTGATAGAATAGTGTAAGAGGGAGCTTACCTCTGAATTTGAGATGAAGGATCTTGGTTTGATGCATTATTTCCTTGGCTTAGAGGTCTGGAAAAAGCAAAGCAAGATCTTCCTGACACAAGGAAAATATGCAGTGGACATCTTGCAGAGATTTGGGATGCAGAACTGCAAGTCCATGAGCGTACCCATGACTACCAACTTGACAAAGTTGCAGGACTCGGCTACCAGTTCACAGAGTGTGGACTCTATACTCTGTACAGACAACTTATTGGATCCTTGATGTATCTCGTGCATACAAGACCGAACATTTGTTACACAGTGAATGCTCTAAGTCAGTTCATGTTCGATCCGAAACACATACACTTGGTAGCTGCTAAACACGTACTTAGATATGTGCGAGGTACTATCACTTATGGGCTCAAGTATACTTCCAGCTATAGAGTATTATTATCTAGATATGCTGACTCAAATTGGGTTGGCAATGCAGTAGACCGAAAAAGTACCTCTGGTTACTGCTTCAGTATGGGATCTACAATGATCTCTTGGTCCAACAAGAAGCAGAGTTCCATAGCTCAGGGTACAGCTGAGGCAGAATATATTGCTGCAAGTGATGCCTGCAAGGAAGCAGTTTGGCTCAGAAAACTTCTATCTGATCTGTTTGGGGGAAAGCTTGAATCAAAGATCATCCATTGCAATAATCAGAGTTGTATTAAGCTTTCGGAGAACCCAGTGGTTCATGATAGATCGAAACACATTAAAATGAGGTATCATTTCATCAGAGACCTGGTGCAGAGAGGTGCTCTGAAGTTGCAGTACATTCGTACGGATGAACAGATCGCAGATATCTTGACCAAGCATCTAACAGCATCAAAGTTCATATACTTTCGTGACAAGCTTGGCATGGGAAAGAATGCCTGTCTCACTGAGGAGGAGTGTTGATTTTTCTGAGCAGCATCGAGAGCCATTCTCTTAAGAGAATGGAGACACCTGGTCCAGGACCAGGGTGTGGACTCAACCTAGAGTTGAGTGACCATTCTATCGAATGGGGATATTTGGTCCGGGACCACTATATGGAACTAGTCCAGCACTGGGGGACTCAACCTTGAGTTGAGTGACCATTCTATTGAATGGTGACATCTGGTCTGGGACCAAGATGTGGAACCAGTATAGCACTAGGGGACTCAGCATAAAGCTGAGTGGCCATTCTTTTGAATGGAAGCACCTGGTCAGTTACTAGGAATTTACCTAGTCCGGGACTAGGGACTCAGCCCGAGGATGAGGGCCATTCTCTGGGAGAATGGAGGCGCTTAGTTTGTTACCAAGTATTTGACCTAGTGTCAAATTATGCAGCCTATGGCTGAGGCACTTGGTCTATTACCGGGAAAACACTATAAGCCCTGGACTGGGTCTAGGCATGTGTGACACTCTGACCCTCGATCAATGGGTTTTGTGATCTTCTCCAAGGCTTAGCTACCCTTGGTTAAGACACCTTAGTATTCGATCTTGGCGTCACACAGAGTGTGAGATAAAAGCATTAGTAATTCTCTCTGTTTATGATGATGTACTTTGAGTGGGGATGAAAGACCACCTTGACCACTTGTATTGACCACAGGGCACTTGAAGAAGGCTAAAGCAAAAGTCAAAAATACATAAGGACCCTTAGTACCACTAAGGTGTAAAAGTGAAAGTGCAAAAAGACCTTTAGTACCACTAAAGGTAAAAGTCAAAGTGAGAAAAGAATAAAATAATGATATTTTGTTCTTTCTAATTTTGGTCCACTTACAGGTGACTCAAAGGATATAAAAGAAGATCAATCCATTTCATTATTACACACACTCTCTTGCTCTCATAAGTGAAGCTGCTCCAACAAAAGATCTTACAAGTTTTTGAAGAGAAGGTTGTCTTTGTGGTTATGCCCTAGCATGGATGAGTCTAGCTAGGGAGCCCACTTGTTTTCCAGTGTTACCCTACAGTTAGGGTTCATGCTTCTCTCAACTCACGGATAGCTAAAACAGGGTTAGGGTTTTACCCTAACAGCTCCCTCCTCCACGAACAGCAGCAAGACATCCACGGGAAGCTGGGATTCACCTCCGGGCTACCATTCCTGCTCCACCGACAGCCCCATCATACCTCACGAGCACCTACAGCACCCTCGTTCAAGGCTTGGGCAGCCTCAAGCTAACCCTCGAGCTGCTAGCAGACATCTCGTAAGGGTTGTTGGGTCAATAGCAAACCCTCGAGTTGTTAGCAAACAGCCTGGAAGGGTTCCAGGTCTGCTAACAGACCCTCGGGCTGCTAGCAGACAACCCATAAAGGCTCTGGGTCTACTAACAGACCTTCAGGCAACCTTCAACCAACCCGAAAGGGCCTCTAGGCAGACAGTAGAGGCCACGGGCAGGGTCCTGGGCACACAACAGAAGTTCGGGCAAGACACAGCAGAGATCCGGGCAGGCTCAGGAAGGGCAACAGAGATTCGAGCAGGCTCCGGGTAGACAAGCAGAGAAAGGGTCTGGGCAAATCAGTTTAGATCACGGGCAGACCAACAGTTTTCTCGAGCAGCCAAATCAAACTCAGGCAGGCAAATCTGAGTTTTGGGCAGGTAATCCGGGCAGCCAAATCAGGCTCTGGCAGCAGCTGAGTTGTTCAGGCTGGTAAAAAGTAATCCGAGCAACAGATCAGGATTCTTTGGCAGCTGAGAAGAATTAGGGCTTGAAGCCCTAATTGAATTTCTTGTAAACTCATCATTCATGAAGTGTTTATATGTGGTACAAACCCATTAGGGTTTGAGAATTCATTGAAGAAATCCGTCATCTCATTTACGAGATGAATTACTAATGCTTTTGGGGTTTTTGTCCTTTAAAGGTTTCCCCAGTGAAAAACTCTTGTGTTCAGTGTGTTGATATGTTGATGTGATTCACTGCACTTGTCATTTGCTTATGTTAGTCTGCAAATTTTAAAAGTATTCATGCTAATGCTAAAATTCAACAAGTTGAAAGAAAAAGAGAGAAACTATGGCCAAATTTTGACAAATCTAGCTATCCAAAGGCTCCAAAGTGCCCACGCTTTTTCCCTTTCAATTCCGAGTCATTGTAAACCTCATTGATCCCACATTTAAACGATCAAAGGTCTTCTTTCTCCTAAAAACTTATTGTAATAAAATAAATAAAAGAGAAGCAAGTGGGCTACACAGCGCCCACACCCCATCCCCCCTGGGGGGATTTGCAGTGTCTATTTTTCTTTGAGTGATTTTTCTATTTTTCTTGTAGATCTTAATTAACACAAACACAATCATCTTAACAAGCTGTATACTTTTCTTTTACAAGTAAATTTAGTTTAAAGTTGCTTTAAATTTATTAGTTTTTGTAAAGAACACTAACCCACTACGATTTTTCCTAGTACCGAAAGGGAAAATAAAATCATAGTGTAGTAATTGGTCTCATAAGTTTGTTTATATTTACACAAGCACACAATCCGTCCTAAATGGGTTGTATCATTTTGTGCTTTGGCTTTTTTCTTTTTTTGAGTTGGAACAAACATTTGCTTCTTCTGTGTATGCTCTACCCCTCGCAGCTTTGTATGACTCTTGGGGATATCAAAGTGGAAGTGTGCATTAATTAATTCCTCACATTTAATTTAATCAACTCACATTAATAAAATTAACATCACCTAAACATTACGAAAATCCGGAGTAAACGAGTTTGGTGAATAGTGGGCAAATTCTTCAGGGAAAGCGGGAACAACTAGAAAGTGACCGTGGGGTCCCATTAGGTTGCATCCTTGTTGGTGTAGTGTTGAACACCCCCCCACGACTCCATCTAGCCCACATTTTCCCGTATCGAGCCATTTTTTCCCAAAATCCGGAGATATTTCCCGTAGCATCTGGTATATCGAGGATCCCCTCGCTCCTTTAATAAATTCATCTTTTAAATAATAAAATTGACTAAGAACACAATTGCAAAACATTTACTTTACAACAACATTTGCTTTGACTCCACGGCACTGGTCTTTAATATTTATTATTTGCTTCATTCAGTGAAGCTATATTTTGTCGTGATTATTCTATTTCATATATGTTGTATAGTTGATTTAATTGTGCAATTGTCTTAATTAATATATTAACCTTCAAACTCCTAAACAACAAGTTTTCATCCAAAACAACTAAGTAACTAAAGCCTTAGTAATATTAATAGGGTATACCGCCCTTGGCTTTGTTAGGAGTTAAGCCTAAACATAGGAGTCAAGATCAAGTGACAGTACTTGACTCAAGACTTGCCCCCAAGGACGCACCAAGCAGCTTGAATATTTCTGCTGCATTAACCACAGGTGCGTAAGAGGAGACAACAACAAGAATGTTGAAAATTGGTATGAGGGGTTTACTAATAAGGGAATAACTTCATTTGTAATTTTTAAAAAGATATTTTGCAACAGATGGGACCCTATTCTTGATGAAGGATTTGTGGAAAATCTAGTTGCCCCTCCACAGGAAGAAGAACATGTCCAAGAGGAAATCCTTGAGGATTTCTAGTCGTGTGTTATTGCATATTTGGAATGGCAGGAAGAAGATTTTGTTGAAGAAATCCACGAGGATAAAGAAAAAGATGAAGAATCTCTTGTTGAAGATCCATTTCCCATTGAAGAGGATATTGAATACATGGTTGATGATGGTATGGTTGATGCTTCTCCTCATGGCAATGAGGGTTTGGTGAGCCTTCCCCTCTGTTTTGCTCTTGAAAACAAATTTTTTGAAGATGATAGGTTTGAGGATCTACTTCATCTCCTCCCGACGTCACTATCTTAAGCTTTCTAAAACATAAGTTATTGCGAAAATTCCACATTGGCATGTTTAAAGATGATTTCAGGATCGTTCAGTGGCCCTAACTTCCCGAGGTCATATATCCAAAAATATAGTGGACCAGCATTTGAAACTTGTACCACAAGTTCTTCAAGATGTCCACTTCATCTCCTTCAAGGGTCACTTTCTAAATCTTTCTAGAACAAAAGTTATAGCGAAACTTCCAAACTGACCTATTTAAAATTGATTTCAAGATCATTCAGAAACCTTAACTTCCTAAGGTCACATCTCGTAAAATATAGCTAACCATCATCTAAAACTTTAACCATAGGTACTTCAAGATCTCCTATACACATCCTCCAAGTAGTATAGTCTGAAACATCCCCCAAAACAAGTTATAGCGAAAATTCCACGATGACTTGAAAATCTCCTCCTTTGGAATGATGTTCAATCTTTGCTCATCCTCTTCTCCAAATGTTGGAGCCCTTTCCATTAGTGCATCTCTCCTATGAGATCTCCATGTCTTGGATAAGTGAGTGAACAAATGAGGAAGTGATCCTCTTATTTATACTCTTCTTAAATCACTTTTTGGGTTGACATAACATTGTTCAATATCCTAATAGGGCCGACTAAAATTCTAGTTAGGTTGAATTTACAAATCCTGAGGTCATATATCTGAAAACATCGCGGAAAGGCATCTGAAACTCATACCACAATTTCTTCAAGATATCTACTTCATCTCCTCTAAGGGCCACTAGATGAAGCTTTCTAGAACAAAAGTTATAGCAAAACTTCCAAACTAGCATGTTAAAAGTTGATTTCAGGATCATTCAGAAACTCTAACTTCCCGAGGTCATATCTCCTAAAATATAGTGAACCAACATCTGAAACTTTAACCACGGGTACTTCAAGACCTCCTCTGCATATCCTCCAAGTGGCACAGTCTGAAACGTCCCCAAAAACAAGTTATAGCAAAAACTCCAAGATATCCTATGAGATCTCCATGTCTTGGATAAGTAAGTGAACAAATGAGGAAATGCTCCTCTTATTTATACTCTTCTTAATTCACTTTTTGGGTTGTCATAACATTGTTCAATATCTTGGTAGGGCCGACCAAAATTCTAGTTGGGTTGACTTTACAAATCCTTTCATATCTCCTCATTTCTATGGAGTTGGAGAGAGTTCCATATACCGTTGGAAAGGTATTGGAATAATCTTTTCAACCATGTAACCTATACTCCAATTTGAGCTAGGTAAATGTCATCAAATATAGGGTATTCAAACTAGGCATCAATGACACAATATTTCCTACAATCTTCATATTCTTTTGTTTTTCTTGCCCACAAGTGGTCAAGTGAGGTGTACATCAATATCTTCACTTAGGAATCATCAAAACCTATCTTTAAAGTGGGGGCACATCAATATCTTCACTTGCCCAACATCATTACCTGTGGGGGCACATCAATATCTTCACTTGAGCATCATGTCAGGATCATCTTTTATCTTTATCAGGGCTTCTTGTTAGGGTCATCTTTCATCTTCATCTTGGACATATGCAGTATCAATAAATCTTTGACATCAATGATAACAATATTTCCAACATTTGGTTGGTTGCCTTGTGGGCACACGTTAGTTTGTGAAGGTTGACATATGGGCAAGTGGACAACATGAAGGGTTTCAAACCCTTTGAAGACATAACTTGGTGGATGCTTGGTGGACAAGCAAGCTTGAGACAAACCTTTGGTGGCTTTCCAACCCCTTTTGTGGACATTGCTTGCTAGACAAGTTAGCTTGAAGGAAGCCTTTAGGTCTGGTGTGGACATCATTTGGTTACTTAAACCACTTGGTTTACTGGAGATCCCACTTGGAAAGGGGCTTTGAGGTGCTCTTGTCGACATTTCTTGGGGCCTATTCTTTGAAGGGGCCTTTACAGGCCATGTGGCATCATCAACAACAATGTGATCCTTACTTATTGGAGCACTTCCCCTTTGTTAGGGGCCCCATGTATCTGATCATTGTACAAGTGGCATTGACCACCTTATTTTACTGTATTGTTAGGAGTTAGTTGCTTATAGTGGGGATAGTGGGGATTTTGTTAGGTAGTTAGGAGGTCGTTATGGTTAGAGTTCTCTTGTGATCTATAAATAAGGATGGAGTCCTCCTTATGATGATGTGGAAGAATATTGTAATTGGAGCTTAGCTCTAAATAGATCGCCCAACCTTAAGAGGCTAGTGAACAAGAGTGGATTTCTTCCACAAAAGGATCAATTGTAAGGTGTTTCCCTACCTCGAGGGTTTTAATATTGATATAGTGTGGGGAATTTTTAATTTCATATATAAGGTATTCAACAAGTAGTATCCGAGCACTTTCCAAGCCCAAAAACAAAGAATTGTTTTTCCTTATATTTTGCAAGTTTTCAAAGACAAAGAGAGCCACAACACCCAAATCAAGTTTTGAGTATTTTTTGGCAAAATTTGCAGAAATTGATTGTAGAGCTGAGTTCCTCCTAGATAAAAATGCAATTTCAAAAAAGCGATCGCTCAAATCAGAGTTCAAAAGAAGATATTGTCCTTTGAAATCTACTAGTTTTTAAACCTTCCAGTGATAGTTGTGAGCCTTGCAAAGGACATAACTTTTGACAAGGTTATCAGATTGTAGCTAGATCAACACCATTGGATAGAGAATTTCCAAAGCTTTCGTTTGATATATTATACTTCCAACCAATATCCTACACTATAGACTTTGCAAAATTCTACCCTCATACCCTCACGCAACTACAGAATGGGAAGGTGGTGGAACATGCCATGAGAAAACAAATGGTGGTGGTAAAAGATTTATGGGATATGCGTGCAAATTTGAAATCTATTCAACAAACAATTAGTAAATTTAAGGAAAATGGTGATCATCTATTGTATCGTGTTATTTAAACCACATATTCTTTTATCATTGAAGAGTATAATCAAGAGAAAAGCCAATATAGTATACAAAAGCCCTTGCAAAAGTCCACCCTCAAACCCTCACGCAATTGTAGAATGTGCATTGTGAAGGTAAATGAACAAGCCACGAGAAAAACAAATGGTGGTGGCAAGAGATTTATGGGATATGTGTGCAAATTTGAAATCTATCCAACAAATAGATAGTAAATTTAAGGAGAATTGTGATCATCTATTGTAATGTGTAATTCGTACCACATATCTTTTATCATTGAAGAGCATATTTGATGACTCTTCTCCACCATATGAAGAGAAGCTTGTGGAGGAAAGACAACATCAAATGGCACCTTCCAATTTCAAGTATGCTTCTTCTATAGTGGTAGAGTTCCTATTAGATCTAACATTTTACTACTATATGGAAGCCCTATTTTCTTTGGATGTTTATACTTATTTGGATACACATGACTAACACTCCGAGGTTTGTGGAGCTTAAGTGTCATCGATGGGGTGTCAACTAGAGCACATGGACATTGGACATAGATTTATGGATGAGTCCCTTTGACTACTTTGATATTGTAATCAGTCCTTGCATATGGGATATTGGCTACTTCACCATGGTAGTTAACACTCGGATATGGGACCAGGGCTTAAGATGGAGCCTGTTGGACTACTTCAACATGGTGGCTAACACTTGTACATGGGACCTTAGTTCCTTGGCCTACGTCACCATGGAGGTGAGCATTTGTCCATGGGACCCTCGTTTATGGTTTGTATCTCCTCACATCAAAGCATTGAGGTCACCGCTTTTCTAAGGGGTGTGGAGTGATATGATCCTCCTTAGGGGTGTCATGGGGGAGCAAAGGGCCCATTAGAGTAATAATAGCGAAGGCCATTCAATTTAAGGTGGAGTAGGCCCACAATGTTTGTTATTATTAATTAAGGCCCACTATGGTAGTTATTATTAAATAAACCACTAGGTATTTACGAGGTTGTAATGATTAGAGTTCTCTTGTGATCTATAAATAAGGATGGAGTCCTCCTTATTAAAGTGTGGAATAATATTGTAATTGGACCTTAGCTCTAAAGAGGTTGCCCAACCTTAAGTGGCAAGTGAACAAGAGTGGATAAAAGGATTAATTGTAAGGTGTGGCCCTACCTCAAGGGTTTTGATATCAATATAGTGTAGGGAATTTCTGATATCTCTTTTGTGATCTCAATTTCATACATAAGGTATTCAACAAAAAGCTAAACTTCACAAAATCACCCTTTTGTTGATTTGCATGTGCATACAAGGTAAAGTTTGGAAGGGGCCTTTTTCATTTAAATTCCAGCTATATAAATTTGTCCCATCTTTAGTTTTCCGCGTGTTTTTAACAGCAATAACTAGACTCATTTACCATTCATTTGCAGCCCTATTTGTTCTTCTATGACCCCATATGCCCTTGTGGACTTTTAGCACTAGTGATGCCTCATCAACCACCATAAAATCAATCCAAATAAACCTAATAAAAATTTATTTCACTAAAACTATTATTCAGTTCACCTTAGGCCATTTTAGTTCCTATTGACTTACCAATTGGCTAACACCAATCTTCGACTTTGGATCTCAAGTTCTAGTAGGATTGTTAACAATCAGCACAACAACACATATATTATCGCCTCTTTGTGACCTGATGATGGTGGCCTTTTGTTTTTGTCGCATTTTCTTGTGAAATGCCAGTTGCACATATAGCTATATTATTTGGAATATAAAGAAGCATTCTTTATATTATATATAATATATTGACCTCAATCCCACAACATTGGCTGCTAGTATCTAGTTTGATGCTGTTTATACATTCTATTATGGTGCCCCCAGGGCAGACTTTAATGATGTTAACAGTTTCAAGGTACTTGGCCTGTGCCAAATTATTTGGCTGATTTTGCTAGATTATTCTGGGATTTTATATGTTTAAGCCTTGAGCTTTGCCATCCTAAAATCAAAAAATCTACACGAAATTATTCTGCGGCAACTTCCTTTAATTTAATCTCAAGTATCAGCCTCTTACAAATACCCTGAGTAAAAGACCCAGTTTCTACAAAATGCATGGTCTTTGTCTTCTGTTGTCCTTGAGGAATTGATCTGTTCCTGACCTTATTTTATCTGCTAAAAATCCTTTATTTGTTCAGTTGAAAGAATAGCTTGACTTGAGGCGACCACTAGAGCTAGTTCTCAATTACTGGAAAAACGAATCTTGAAATAACAAGACAAATTATTTTACCAACTTGACTGATACTGTTACTTGACGGAGGTTTGAGACATCCACTGGGGCATTGGTTCATTAGTGACTTGACAGAAGTTTGAGACATCAAGCTGGGTTCCAGTCTCCCTGTAGTGTGCTCCCCGGCATGGCATGAGTTTCAAAGGGATGAGGCCGGGCGCAAATCTCAGCACAGAAGCCCAAGGAAGTCTACTCTTTGCATTGCAATTGGGGATGTCTCTTGGAGCTTTCAATCTAATAAATAATGAAACATAGGAAATTAAAATGTAGACAATAACCCCAACAGGCGCTACACGCAGTCGGTGGTCGCATTGTCAAACCCCGACCGCGATAAACTCTGTAACTGTTGTTAACACTCCTCTGATAATAATGTTCCTAAAATATTAGAAAATAATTAACTGTAGAGAAAGCAGAAGAAGAGCATGCCTTGTCTTTCTGAGAGTTGGCAGCTTCAAGAAACTTGTCAGCGGCCGAAGCGTAAGGTAACCTCAATAACTCTAACACAGGATCACCTTCATGTTTCTCTTCGTCTGCGTCGGATTCTTCAACAAAATCTGGCAGAGTATTGAGAAAATAACGGTCACCCATTTGATTTCTGCTGCTGCTAATCTTCTTAATGCTCGTCTTCGTCTTCTCCAACCAATTCGATAGCAATGAGAACTTTTTCATAGATACAATACAGCATCTCCAGCTATCATGTTCAAAGAAAAATATACTCAATGAGTAATTATTAGTCAATCTGTTTGTATCCGTGCGTGTCAGCTGCAAGTTTAGCTAACTCTGAGCGTCATGCCAAGTACACCACTCAGAAATGTTAAGCCATGCTCCATGTTAACGATTTGAAATTTGTACCTGGCAATAATGTGCGAATCTTTCGGTGTGGAATGGCCTCTTCCCACCCTTCCTCGAACACATTGTCTTTGGTATGGTATTTTGTGGGATAGTTTAGGGCGTCTCAAGGGTTGTGTTGTGGAATTTGGTAATGTGATTTTTATTTTTTTTGGGTTGAATTAGTGATTTTAATTTTTTAAATTGTAATTAGGGTTAGAAAAATAGATTAAGTTTTTTATTATTTTAGAGCCTTTTAGATATATAATTTCAATAATTTAAAACTATAAGTTTAACATAATTTTAAGCAATTTCCCCCTTCCCCTGGACCACAGGAATAATCCAGCGGCCTTGAACCCGCCCGCTACAGATATTGAGTTGCCGCCGGCAGAGAAGGGACGAGACAAGACGGGACGTGGATAACAATATGGATATGCTCGTAGATAAGGCGCACTTACCACAACTATACCTTGATGCAGAGTTATACGCTTTTGAATCCGCTACAACGTCGGGAGCAAGCACCAAGCAAGTAAACTTTATACAGATTTAACAAAACAGTAGAATTCAACATATTTATTTAGTCAAATTATATTTTATGGAAAAATAAGCTAATACAAATTGTTGATTATTTAAACTAGCAACAACCATAGATTAATATGTTTGAAATAGGCTGAAAGGTATATATTTGACACATTGATAATGTTTTTTTTTCTAAAGAATGTGTCAATTATTTGTATTTAATAGTTAACATAATATAAGGACCACTTAATTTATGATTATTAAGCTCATGGTTGAAATTAAGCTCATAGTTGTATCATAAGTTAAGCTAATAGTTGTATCTAATAGTTAATTTAAAAGTTAATATAAAGCTATTGTAGTTATGATTATTAAGCTCATGGTTGAAATTAAGCTCATACTTGTATCATAAGTTAAGCTAATAGTTGTACATCTAATAGTTAATTTAAAAGTTAATATAAAGCTATTGTAGTTATGATTATTAAGCTCATGGTTGAAATTAAGCTCATAGTTGTATCATCATTGGACTTAAGATAATAATTGTATCTAATAGTTAATTTAAAAGTTAATATAAAGCTATTATACTTAATATAAGAGCTAGTTATCTCATCTCTTATTCACATTGACTCTAACTCTCAATTGTCATATGGAGTTTTACTATCATATGAGTTGCACATTACCTAATTGCTCTCGGTCGGTGCATGGTTTCAGCGCAATGTTTCAGCGCAATAAGGTCGACGTTCATCTAAATTTAATTTAATAGTTGTATCACTATTAAAATAATATAATAGTTATCTATTAGTTATCCAATATAACCGCTATTAACCGCTATTAGAGTTGAAGTTAAGCTAATAGTTGTAAAATCATTAGAGTTAAATCTAATATTTATCCAATATAACCGCGACTAGAGTTGATATAAGCCAATAATTGTTAAATCATTGGAGTTAAGTTAATAATTATATCAAATAGTTAATTTAAAATTTAATATATAGTTAAGATAATAGTTGTATCATCAATCAATTTAAGCTAATAGTTGTATCTAATAATCCAATAGTTATATATGATAATCGAATAGTTGAAGTTGAAGTTTAATTTTTCCAACTATCACAAACTGTACTTATTTGGTGTTAACTAAGCTATTTTTGTTTTCTTTTAAATTTTAACTATGAATTTTGAACGATGCCCATAGAATCAATCTAGATAGTACACTTGTCTCATTCTCATCCGTAGATGAAAATGCATAGATGGTAGTCCACCCCAAAATTCTAATATATATACGCCTATTGGGGTAATGAGATGAAATCTAGTTTATTAGGAGTTTGGAGGAGTTTATTAGGAGTTCGACTCTTACATGACTACACATTAGCTAGACTCCTAGATGTCAAATGCACTTGGACTAAGCCTTAAGTGATTAGAGTTGAAGTTAAGATAATAGTTGTAGAATTGTTGGAGTTAAGATAATAGTTGTATCTAATAGTTAAGCTAATAGTTATCCAATATAACTGTGATTAGAGTTGAAGTTAAGCTAATAGTTTTAGAATCATTGGAGTTAACTTAATAGTTGTATCTAATAATCGATACTTGTATCTAATAATCGAATAGTTGATGATTAATTTTAGTTTTTACAACTATCAATAAATGTACTTTTCATATTTTAATTAAGTTATTTTTTATTTTTTTGGAATTATTAATTAATTTTGGACGACGCCCATAGAATCAATACACTTGTCTCATTCTCATTTAATTTTGGACGACACCCATATAATCAATGTGGACAATATACTTGTCTCATTCGCATTGGTAGATGAAAAGGCATAGATGATAGTCCACCCCAAAATTTTAAAGATATATATGCCTATCAGCCTAATTACTCATTTTGCTTTTCTCTTTTGAATTTTTTTCTCTTTTAAAATTTACTGAAATTTATCCCCTCACCACTCTTAAAAACTAGATTTTAACCTTAAACCTTAACATGCATAATAAAAAGAACCTAAAAAAAATTTAGATGTTTTTAAATACAAGTCAAAAGTTACATAAGCATCCTTCCATTCTGTTAACTCACCCACTTCCAAGAAAAAAGGCTTTTTAAGATAGCTTGCCTTTGGACTCACCCACTTCCAAGCTTTTCAAGATCGCTGGCCTTTGGAATTTTTTTTGTTTGAGCCTTGTCCTACTAAAGGGAAATCCACCTTTGGGTTTTTTTGTTTGACCTCGTTTCATTAAAGGGAAATCCACCAACTATTCTAATTTGAGTGCTTAAACCATTTCTACTTTTTCTAGTTTGAGTGCTTAAACCATTTCTACCATTAAGGTTGCCTGTTGACCTGTCGTGAGAAGATACAGATTCCAACTCTCATTCCCACATCATGGAAATGAGTGAATGAAAAACTCCAGAATCGCCAAAGCTTAATTTGGTATCATAATCTAATGTTCCAGCTGATGCATCAAGAACTGCATGTGCCAATCTAAACTGGTGGGCGGTCATCTGCAGCTTCTTTGAGTTGAGACCAACAGAAGGACGAAAAGTAATTGTATTGGATCATTCTTCAAAAACTTCCTCTGCGCCCTCCTTCCATAGGGGAAACGAACATCTACCCTACAAATATTCACTCCTTTATCACCTTCTGGCTCCTCTGTGATAGCTGGGACTCATGTTTCACTACTTTCTTCTGTTGATTATCTTCTTTAGTGTCCAGAGAAGCAAAGGCAGCGAAAGCTTTCCCTGTTATTTGTTCATCTGCATTAACATTTGATATGGCCTCCCCCCTTGGATAGCTAAATTCCATGGAGCCATTATCCATGTAAGGTAACGAGTCCTTTAATAATCGCTACAGATTGATCATGCCTTGCAAGTTGCCAACCTTGCATTTTCTGTCGACTGGTGGAAGTAATAACAAGCGTTGATGACATCTCTGTCAAATGGTAGTAGCTGCACATATTTCTTCCTTCTTCGCTGCCATCATAGATCTGCCAGAAAATTAAACTTGTACTTACAATCTCCTTGATAGCACGATTGGCCCAAGTGTCCCTATTGAGCATACAAGAGCTTAACTGTTAGTGGGTTGTATACATGCGATGAGCCATTTTCTGTCTCCCACAACGTCTGATTTTTCCTGCTCGAAACTGTCTTTGAACATCAATGCGACAGGTGGGATAAAGTGCATCAAGTCTCTGTTCCAGAAAGCCCAGGCAGGATTAGATTGAGTTGAACGCTGTACCGATCGTTGATCTCTGTATTGTATAAAACCGTGATCATATAATGCTTCTCTCTTGACAGGTAATGGCGAGCATACATAGTCGGAGTCGATAACGGATGATGTATCACTTTCATGTATTTTCCTTTCCATTGCAGCTGCAGTTAAAGAAGTTGAAGATGAAGGCAATTGAATATCAGTATGAGCATAGAACAACTATAATGCTTCGTCTAGCTTCCGGTCCTACGATTTTAGCAGAATCGTGCTCTTGTTTTAGGACTCTGCTGTTCGAGCACATAAGACGAACAACCTCTCCTTTTCTTGCACATATGATAAACAACTAAAACAACTAAAGGAAAAAACATTCAAGAATATAATCCCAATGTGGTTGCAGGTAGCCCATGACATGTAGTTTGTGGTTCTCTTGTGAGATGGCAGAGAAGATAAAGATGGATTCATGGAACCTATTCCAACCAGTAGATGGCAAGTGGTTTGGGCAATTTTTTTTTTTGGAACTGAATGCCCAACTACCAAATATCAATTACTCAACCATTTGAATGTTAGTTGTATTAACATTTAATTAATATGTGTCATACTAAGATAAACACTAATTCTATGAATTATCAATCATAGAATGTTTCGATAACCAAGCCAAAAATAATTGTAGCTTATGCCATGAGATCCATCAATGTACATAGTATTAGGGTGAAACAATGTAATTACAACATAGTGCATGGAACCTATTCCAACCTGTAGATGGCAAGTGGTTTGGGCAATTTTTTTTTTTTTGGAACTGAATGCCCAACTACCAAACATCAATTACTCAACCATTTGAATGGTAGTTGTATTAACATTTAATTAATATGTGTCATACTTAGATAAACACTAATTCTACGAATTTTCAAACATGGAATGTTTCAATAACCAAGCCAAAAATAATTGTAGCTTATGCCATGAGATCCATCATAAACACCAATTCTACGAATTATCAAACATGGAATGTTTCAATAACCAAGCCAAAAATAATTGTAGCTTATATGCCATGAGATCCATCAATGTACATGGTAGTAGGGTGAAACAATGTAATTACAACATAGTGCAGTAATCAAAATTGGTTGGGAATGGTAAGCCATAACTTAAAAAAAATATTAATGAATGTGCGGATTCAATAGCTAGCTAACAAACCAATTACCAATTATGGTGATATGTCCATTAGTTAGACCAATGATCACATATGCTTAAATGAACATCATATATTGTTGTGCACTCACAGAAACCCACAAATATGAAACAAATATTATAGAGAAAAGAAGGTTTTTTTATCCTTGAAACCTAAATGAGAAAACCAACATTTGATGGGGGGCTTATTATGATAAGAAATGTTTGCATTATTGAGTTGTATAGTAGAGATTTAATGCATTTTAACTCATTGGCAAGATTATAGATGGATTTTGCTTAGACACAACCTTTGATCTTCCAAAAACCTTATTTCAAGTACTTCATATTTTGCTTCTTCCTTGCTTCTTCATTTTGTCTCTAGCTCTCTTCTTCCTTGAATTTCCTTCTTCTCCTCACCTTGACATTTAATGGACTACCTTGGAAGGCCAATGATCATAATGGTTTGTTTCATCTTCGAAGTAAAAAGGATTTTTGGACAATTAAAGTTAAAAAGAGACGTTATTTGGAGGATCCATTTCAAATCACACCTCTCCATTTGTAGGATTTTGGTCCTTTGATATTATTCTTCTCTACATTTCATTACTACCTCATCTACTACCATTAAGAAATATCTGACATATATCTAAGAAAGGGTGCCTTTGTTATAGGAAAAAAGACAAGAGTTGAATAGGGGTTGCCTTTGGCATGAGGTTCTTATCTATATCAAGGCTAAATATGAAACTATATGCTATAATAGGTCATTGGACGACTATTCCTCCTTGGGTTGTAAGTACAAACAAGTCATCTTTACCCTTAACCTTGACTCTTTGAGCTTTCTTCTTGGTTGTTTGGTTCTTGGGATGGAGTTCCAAGAGAAGCCTCCAACATTGACCTCTTAATGCTTAGTCCATTTGTGGTACTATCAATAGTTCCTACATGGGTTGATTTTCCTTCTAGAGTGCCAACAATCACTGGCCTTATGACCAATGACACCATGACACCATGCCATACCTTTTCGGTTCACAATGACAATTTTCAATTTGTTTGCTTGGTCCCCCAAGTGTTGTAGCAAATTTGGGTGGCAAAATCATCTCTTTGTTGCCTTTTTTCCAATCCTCTACAAGGATACTTGAGTGACCTACCGCCCATTTCTTTTCCAACTACCTTTCCCTCCATGAGAATGGCTTAGTTTATGGTGACTCTTGCCTTGACAAAGGTGGTTTGAGTTAAAATTGAACTAGCTTCTTGTCCAACAAATCTTAGGCCTTTATACTTTTTGTATTGGACATGCAACTAAAAGTAATTCAATAAATCCTTCTAATTAAAAGAAAGTAGCAAAGCTAAATGATAAAAAGGTGGAGGAAAGATGTATATATGCCTAAATAAGATCTTTTTATTAATGGAATGAAATTTGACAACCATATAGTACAATAGGTCGCGGCTAGTTTAACTCCTAAGAACAAGTGGTGTACAAGACCCTAGGAAACTCTCAACATTCTAGGTTCACCTGGATGAAACCGAGATAGAGGAAGTAGTCCCTGCTCAAAATGTGCTAACGGTAACCTACACACGTGAAGACATAACTCATAAAAATATAAACAAGAAAGTACAAATGCGTGCAGGAAAACATAACGTACCTCCAATAGAAGGACACTCTTCCTTCACCTTAATGGATGGACCTAAAACACGGCCTTACTTGCAATCGCTTTCTATTAGGCTCATGGACAATTGAGTATGGAAGGAAAAAGAACAATGTCAAACCTAACAGTACCTGCTTCTTACCACTGGTGCAAGATCTTTGCGTCGGCAACTTCATTTCAGATTTAAAGATTGTGTGCAGAGCAAATGAAGCATTTTAGCTACCTAATAAGCCTAATGGCCATTGCATCTTTTGGTATTCTAACTTTTTTGTATGTGTTTGAATGGGGCAGGGAAAAATTTAAGAACCGACCCTAAATTTATATATATAATAAATGGGTGAATCCCAATGATACATGGGAAAGTGTGAAAGCTATTTTATCATAAATATAATATGTATATTTAATTTTTTGGCAAATTTTTCACGGAATTATAAAACCTTGCAAAATATGGGCAAATCTTTCACAAAATTATAAAAACTTGTAAACTCACAGTAAATCTTTCACAAGATTATAAAACCTTGTAAAAGTTTTGGTGACTTTTACAGAATTAGAAAATATTGTAAAATCTTGGCGATTTTTTCACTAAACCATAAAAACTTGTGAAGTCTTGACAAATTGGTTAAAATTTGACATAATAAAATTTCCTAGATAATTTTGTAATAATGTGCCTTGTTTAAGGACACTCACTTTATTTTTGCATATTTCAACAAACTAATTTAGACTAATTAAGGACATATCTATGGTAGCTTAATTACACCTATGCCATATTCAATTCCTCTTGTTCTAAATATCTTCCAAGTCCATAGCATAATTGGATAGGCACTTGCATTGAAAAATTCTACCACTTTTTATTTTGAAAATACCATAATTTTATTTTTATGGTTTCCCCCTTGCATCAAGGATCAAGGGATATAAACCATAAAAAAAGAACCTAAACAGAAAAAGGATTGTTAAAGTGACATTGGGCACTCTTCGTAAATGCCTCTAAGGTTTCACTTTGTTAAATAACTTTGTCACATATGAAGTGTAAGTGTGTCACTTTATTTTGAAAATACCAAAAATATGGTTCTCCCTTGGATTAAGGAATACAAGCAATAAAAAATTGAACCTAAAGAGGAGAAGTAGTGTTAACGTGAGATTGGCCACTCTTTGTAAATGCCCCTAGGGTTTCATTTTATTAAAGAACTTTGTCACATATGAAATGTAAGTTTGGAAGTAACAATTGTACATATTTCAATGATGTTTTTTCCTTTAAAACATCCTATTCTATGTCATAATTCCAATAACAAGTACCCAAATTACATAGGGTTTTACCAACCACGAGTCTATGTTAATCTCTTCCTGTGTGTAAGCATAACAGACATAACAACCATGGGATTCACAAAGGTTCCCTCAAAGAAGAAGAAAAAAAATGTTAATAAGACAATGGAGGAATGATCTCTCCACCCAAAGTGAAGGAATACTTTCACAATAAATTGTTAATAAGTCTTAATTTCATTTTAATCCCTCTCAATACAAGGAAAATATAGATAAATGTTGATTAAAATTTTTTATTATGCTCATACTAATACACACAAATTAACATGGATACATTTGTGTAACCATTTCTTACTTCTTCATTCTTCTATTCCATGGAAAACATAGAAAGAAACTATCCAACTCCACTCATGGAAAAGACCGACTACCATATTCAATTTTCTTTGTTTTCACATTTTCTCAATTCTATATATAAATTTGCTAGTAGTTTCAAGTTTATCATCCTAAAACCACCTAAACATTGATTTTTAAACCTCTTCTTCAAACTTTAGATATTCACCAAGCAAATCCAACTTGTCTTCATGGTTAAATGCAAAAATATCAAATCGTGCATGGTAATGCCATAATTACAAAGATTTGAATGAACAACATCAATTTCCTTTTTTTGGGATAAAAAACATTACGTATTCACCCTATTTGTATTTCCACTTCCAAGGTTAGAGAAAATCTTCAAGACATCACAACATGTTCTAGTCATAATTAGGTGGGGCGCAAAGGCATTGTCTCATTGATATTTTTGTTAGAATGTATGACCAAATATTGATCCACATTTAGTTGAGTTAAAACCAAACCTTAGTTATTGATTCAGCAACTAGGTTGTTTTTCATTCCCAATATTTTTCATGAATGCCTATGGTGGAAGTTCTTACAAAAGGGCATGGATTTTTAATAATGTGGATTCATTATATGGAGCTAAATGGATGTCCTTTTGTTATGTTATATATCTTATAATGGGTGCCTAAAAACATTGCACATGCCATCAAATATTCTCCAACATACACTTTTTTATTTGAATTAGAGGCATTCTCCGCTATAAGGGCCCCCAAGATTGTGATTTGGCTTCCATAATAGATCTCTGGATATACCTATTGTTGTTCTTTTCAGATATGATTTCTTCCGATGGTTGGTTTTGTTGCCCCTGCAAAATTAGTCTAGTCCAGTCTCCCCTCCAAGTAAACTATGCCTTTTTATGTTCGTCCCTGCTTATAAATCTTAACTAGTATCTCAAGTTTGTATAGGAGATATTTAACTCCTTGATTGTTGTATGCAAGATATTTTGACTGCTTCTATCCACCATGGTTCCTTCACCAACCTATTTCTCCATTTTATTTTCAAACCACCAATACTTTCCTTGTCTTGATTTTCATTTGATGTGGCCCATTATGTGAAACCATTGGTTAAAAATTTGACCCACTACTTGAGAGATTGATTGTTGATTTGTTCCCTCCCTCTGTCCCAAAATATTTGAACCATTGATCTCCATATCCTAATCGATGCTAGGGTCCATTTAATAAAAAGGGGTTTTTCCTTGATCATCCAATGGAGCTTTTCCTTTTACATCATTTGAATCCTTGTTTTATATCATATCCATCTCTTGTAGCAGATGGCGTAGTTCCTCCATCCACCTTTATTTATTTTATTCCTCAACCTGCATCATCTCCTTAATGATTTATAGAGAGTCTTGGCTTTATCTACAACCCATACAATCACCCTGATTCAATATCCCAAGGACTTCTTGTTCTGTACTAACCTAATCAACTAGAGGAGGATGGTCCCTTGCAAAACTCCTAAGGATAGTTTGACCATAACCAACAATACTTAGCATCATATACATGCAATCTACCTCCTCTTCTTCCTTTCATCTAGGACGTGCATCTTTAAGGTTCCCATATTGCTTGCACTAGTTGCATCGAAAAGGTACACTTAGATAGTCCAAAATGTGTCTATATTCATTTGAACCAACCACAATGACTAGCGTGTTTAGAAGATTGTCCTACAAATCTATTTCAACAAAATCTTTGGCATTATCATGATTGAAATGTTTCTTGTTTTTTCATCCACTACCATGATTATTTGCAAGTTCCCCCCAGGCTATGAATTTGAAAATATCTTCCTTAAAAAAATCTAGGGGAAGATAAGGGAACACTCATATAGTCCAAAGCTTATCTATATTTGTGTCAGGAAACCACAATGTCTATCCTATTAGTAACCCCCCCTCCCCCCACAAATATATTTCAAAAAAAAAATTAGGCACCATTATGATTTACATGTTCCTTATGCCTTCATCCACTGCCAATATTTTTCCAATTTTGTCCTCTATGACTTAGAAAACCTCTTTTTTTCATAAATCTAGGGGGAGATAGGGAGTTTTTACCAAGATAGGAACCCTTCATACCTTCTATCGAAGGGGGTAAAAATTAGGTCATTTATGCACTTAGCGACACATATGTGTTACTCCAAGAACTAAATCCCTCTCCCAAGCTCATCCATGTCCTCCCAGGTTTAGGGAAAAAAGTTCCCCCCTTGAACGATTGTCTTAGGGTCTCCTCTGTTGTATTTTTGCCATGAGTGGAAAGGAGATTTGCATGCAAACATGTAGCCTATGCAGAAGTGTGCAAATAATTAACTTCATATACTTAATACAGATACTATAAATTGATAGGTACCTCCTCAAAACTACTTTTTACAATTGCACTTGATTTGAATAAAATTGTCTTCAATAAGCCTAATGTACATCATGATAAAAGTGTTGGAGGAAACATGATATTCTGAGCTACTACTTTATTCAATGTCTATAATTTGTAAGGGGCATTGGAAACTTATACATCAAATATTCCTTTCCTATCAAGCATACAACGAACCAAGAAACAAATAACTTGACTGATAGAGTTACCATGCAACTATTTAATTTAACAAAGATTAGGATCCTCTGGCTTGAGTGAATTCTATTGTGAAAGAAAACTGCAGAAGAGAAGAAGAATTTAGTAAGCATTGATCAATCATTCATGGAAAATTTGCACACACATGGAGACAAAATTGGAAGAATAATATTACATCCATTAATCAGTAATCTATGTGTAATACAATGGTGTTACAAATAGGAGAATTTGAATCTACTAGGTATGATTTGAATTCCCTAACTTGGAATGACTCCATATAACTCTAACTATGGAAAAACACCACTAGAACTCACTAATGCAACTCAAAATGACTAAATCACTTCACATTTAGTTAACTGATTGAGTTAGGTGAGCAAAGGCGCCTAACTTCCTCAAATCAGGGAAAAGTGGTGCTAGGTTGACTGAAGGTGAACTAATTATGGATGATCGGAGCATGAGTGAACATAGACTAGGGATAACTGTTGGTGACTACTGGTGGCACCGAGTGTGGGTTCCTAAATTATATGGATTTCTCTCCAAAGCTCTCAAACTCATGTAAATTGGCACAACGGGTGGTAGGTGGCCCTTAGATGATTCCCCCATGGCACTAGTGAGGTGGCATCTGACTCATAAGCTAGGAAATGGAATTTAGACTATGGTGGTCAAGGCAGGATTTAATGAATTAATCCTAACACCCCCACTTAATACTAACTTGGACAACTTGGGACATGGAAACTAAGACCAAAGGTCACCCATATAATCTAAACGCAAAAAAAATGGCTGCTTAACAAACCGAGGAAATGGGGAAAACCAGGAGCAATAACTGAATCAATCCTTTACACCAAGAGAGAATTTCTTCCTCAGTAAAAACACTTGTGAAAAATTTCTATAGTCTGCATCTATGTGGAGTAGTAATGCAATGCGATGGTCCTTATGTGCACTAGTTTCCTGGTGTTGTGCATGTGAAATTCTCCGCCTTCTTCCAATATGATGCCAGATACGAGAAGAAATGTTGCTTCTTTTGCAGCCAATCTTGCATCTTTCGAACCTCTATGACAGTATGAAAGGATTGAACTTGGGATGCAATGCCCTGGGGCCTTGCTTGAGCCCAATATACAATGGATTCCTTATCTTGCATGTCAAGAGAGAATCAATGTACACATTAGGCTTTTACATGTATATTTTTCCTTCCAATTCGTCAATTTGAGTGACATGATCCAATGTCTCATTGTTCTTCAGTGGGAAGAACTATGGATCAGACCTTACCATCTTAAAGCATATCTCTAGGAGTTTGTAGCACCTCTCTGGGAGAAGTCAGTTTTCAATAACCTTTTGATCCCATTTAGGCCTAGGATTGGGAGTAGGGACTCGATCTGGATCTGGATCTGATTTAACTTCATATTCAATTCCATAAATTGATTCAACTTGGTCCTATGCTTCAGATTCTGAATCTGAAACATTAATAGAAACATTATCATATGCAAAAAGGTTTAGGTGGGATTAATTTACCTTCCCTTTCAAATGGAAGGTGATATTGCATTGGATCTAAGTATGGAAGAAAGTGTGAGATTTCATATGCCTTTGGGGAATGGTTTGCAACACCTTTCGCTATCAGCTTCCTAATTGAGATATATGAGATCTCCGCTGAGTCAATACCAAATACAACTCACTTTGGTGAGCCTACATGAGTCATTTGATATACTAACAACAAATATGTTGCTAAGGAGGTCACATAGAGGACATTATTGAACATCCCATGCTCTAATTTCATTAAACCCTTCCCTTCAGCTTGGATTTGAGTGTCATCTCCCATGTGAATACTTGGACCATTAGTAAGTTGTAATGAAGAGAATTATTCTTTGGATTCAACCATGTGATTGAAGGCTCCTGAATCAATAATGAAGGCATGAGATTTTGAAAATCTAGCCTTTAGTGCATGGCATCTCTCATGATCTTCAGCTTTGTCTCCAGAGTCAGCCTTCATTGCGCCTTCAGGGAGGGAAATATTATGTTGTTCAAGGAGTCTTGACATCTTATCTATGTTCTTCTTCATACAACATTTCTGTGTATGGTTTCCTTTCTTACAGTAGAAGCACTTGCCCTTGTCAAACATTTGATGTTTGTCCTTCTTAGAGCCCAAGGCTTCATCTACTAGATCAAACTCTTCCTTAGGTTCAAATTTAGTGTTCCTCTTCTCCTTTCCTTTCTGCTTCCTCCTTGCTTGCACATTATTTGTCTCCCCAACCAAGAGAGCCTGATTTGTGGAGGCTTTGAGGGATCCCAGATGTATCATCTTGTCTTGTTCTTGAATAAGAGATTTTGTGAAGGCATCAAGGGATGGCATTCGTCAATGAGGAGTTGTCAGTCTCCCGGAGTGAAAGGTGGATATGAACGCTGAGAATTTTGGGCCAAGTTTTCTCATAATTGAGAGCACCAATTGCTCATCCTTCTTATCAATCATGTACTACTTGAGAAAAAATGTTGTATAGTTTCGAAGCTGTTGGGATATAGTGCTATTAGCTCATTCTCCAGAATATGGCCCCTCAACTCATCCTGCTTGACAAACAAGGATTTGAGCTTCTCCCATACTTCCTTTGGAGTTTTCAGTCCATCAAGATGGAAGAGTAACCCCTTGGAGATGTGGATTCACATGAATCCAAATGCTTCATCCAGCTTGTTCAGATACTTCAACTTTTCAAGAGGTTGTTGGGGTTTGACCTCTCTGCCCATGGTGACCCTGTACAAACCCTTGTTACGCAAGACTATTTGCATATCATCCCTCCAATCAAGATAGTTGAAAGGTGTGAGGATGTTGGGTGTCAAAGCTGTCGAATTCTCCATCTTACAACTTCAAGAAACAACTAATTCTTTAGAAAATCTTGAATTTACCAGCAAAACAATTTATGATGATAAGACTTTCGATGGTGGAATATTTTACGAATGTGGAGGTTGATGGGACCTGATCTCCTCTTTATTTATTCAGATATGACGAGGAGTACATGTGTTTATTTCAAGAATTAAAAGATTCCTGGGAATGTTGGTTTTCTCAGGGGAAACCCATACCACCGATAAAGGGGTCAGAATTATCTTTTCCAAGTGTGTCATGATGGTCTGATTTTGGTGCTACTTTCTATGTTGAGGCTTCCAGAGTATACAAGATTTTTCCGTTCCCTAAGAGTGTGTGTAGTGGGGTTAAGGATTCACAAATTTCTTTTCCATGGGTGAATATGCTTATTCCCTCTGGTGATGTTTTGGTGGGCGCTCGAGTTCAAAACCCAATACAAGACACTATCACAAACCTGAGTCGGGGTGAAGGCACGTCCTGTAGGAAGGGTTTGGTAGTGAAGGATAATCACTCCCTAAAGGTGATGCAGGCTCGAAAGGAACATGTATCCATGAATTTGGGAAATGACATAAGCTTAGTTGAGGAGAAAAGTCTTGCAACTTGTACTTTGGTTGATAGGATGTGCTATGTAAGCATGAGCTGACCAAAACTGTTGATTTGGATTGGCAACCACTGGATGATATAGCCTGGGGGTTCATATCACAAATCATTAGCTATGTTTCTAGTTTCTTTTAGAAGGCGATCAACTGAATATTTAAGGTCGATCATGGTTCATGGGAAAGACGTCGTTATTCCTTAAGAGATGGAACCCTTGTTTCAACCCACTCACTGAGCAATTTCACAAAAAACACTTGTAGGTCTTGTTTCGAGGGTTTCTATTGGAGCTGTAGACCACGGAAATTTTGTAAAAGTGGTGAACTAGTTGGAAAACTTCATATATTTCGATGAGAAGTTGTTGTATAGAGAGGATAAAAGGACAACTTGGGTGCTTATTGAAATCGACTTGGCCCTCGGGATAGTAGTCGATATTGATATTGTGTGGGGTGATAAAGTGATTACCTAGCAACTTGATTATTGGAAAAAACCCTTCAGGTTTCAAGGGTGTGGGGATATAGGACATTTGCTAAATAAATGTCTAGGTCATTATTCATTATGAAGTCCAGTCACTGACTACAAATTTGTGGGGTTTCTTACACCTGTGATTGACCAAGTAGAGAGTAGCTCAGGATTGGAGGATGTTATTGAAAATCTGAATCCTCTCGATGGTTACAACTCCTTTGAAGATTCTCATCTTTCTCAAGTAAGATCCAAACGCTCTTTCCTTTTTTTTTTGCTTCCTCGAGTTATTATGAAGTGCAATTTATTAATGACGTAGAGAATCATCACCATTCTTTTTATTGCATGTTGGGGGAAGACACTGCTCCACTTAGGGTTCCTCTTGTCATATTCTTTTCGGGAAGTGAGGAGGAACTTGGAAGTGACTAGGAATGTTTCTTGTTTTTTTAAATGGGAAGGGAATGCAGACTAAAAATACATTGCAGACATTGTTTTCTCGCCTGAAGGGCCCCTTTGGTGGGCCCTCCCCATTGATAGCCCCTCTCGAATTCTCTAGCGTTTTTGTTGAGTTTCTCAATGTGCACAGGGTGGGATGTCTCTCCGTCAACTCATATTTACAAAGATCACCAGACTGTTTCATTAGGGGTGGATGTTAATGTGGATATATTGGATACTCTCTCTATGCCATCATATAAAGATATTTTGAGACAAAGGCCTTTACTTGTATATTCTAAATTCATATCTAAGGGGACCAAGGAAGGTTCAGATTCCATGTCATTTCTTAACTCGAATGTGACGGTGAGAAAGAAACCTGGTTGGGAAGGACATAAGAACAAGTCTGGCTGAGTTTGGGGAAGGTTCGAGGGAAATAGTCCTTTGAGAAATTTAACCATTTCATATTATCCTTATCTTGGCTATAGATTAGATGTGCATTATTTACAAGCCTTATTTGGTGAGTTCATGCCCCTTAGAGCAAGTTGGCCTCATATTCTATTTCCTAATGCTACTTCTGTCCTTCAATGTCCATGTAGGGGCTCTTTGAAATACAATCACCTTGAAAGGTTGTTTGAGATGGTTTCACTTGACATTATCCTTATCCAAGATACAATGGTCGCGGGTTCTAAGGAAAGGGACATTCTTTTAAGGCTCCTTCCCAATTTGAAGTGTTTCTTGGTGGATGCAACTAGACATTTGGGAGATTACTTTAAGCTTGGAACCCCTAAAGGAAAAATCAATCCCTTTATCTCCTATGCAACTATTTGTTTGAGGGGCATATAAGATATCTTTATCAACATTTAAGCTTTATCAATTGTTATGGGCCACATGAACACATATCAATTTTTTAGAAGGAGGTAGAAATTAGCGGGCTTCTTAGAGACACCTCTTTGATCTTGGGTGGGAACCTCAATATTACCACTGAAACTATATAAATATGGGTTCCTCACTCTCGGTTGGACCCATTGACTGGGTATTTTAAACATTTATTTCAAGAAGCAAATCTCTTTGATGTAGAGCCTAGATCCCTATGGTACCTACATGTTGAAATGGTTGAACATGCGAAGCTGGCGTGGCTAAGAGAGAAGATAGTGTTTTAATGGGATACAATATATCGAAAGTGGTGGGATGGTTTAAATCATGGGTTGTAAATGTCAACACATGAGATCATATGCCGATCTATTTGAAATTGGAGGTTGATGCTTTCCAGGTAAAGCACCCCTTCAAATTCAACCATACTTGGAACGAGGATGATGAGTTTTATTCTTTAGTCATGGATAATTTGTTTGATTAAAAAAATAATTTTATGGGTCCTATGATGAATCAACTGGTTCATAATTTGAGGGAAATCAAGTCGAGAATATTGAAGTGGGTAAAGGATAAAATCTTGGCACAAAAACTAGAACTAGTGAAGATTGAGGAAGACATTCATGAAAGTTATAACAGACCAGTTACACATATTCTGTTAGATGAAGACAAGGAACAACTAAACATATTGGAGGAGAAAAAATGTGGATATTGAAATTTGATGAGGCTTCATTGAGTTTCAAGAGCAAGGAAATCTAGTTAAAACAAGGAGATGTGAACACAAAGTTATTCCACAAAATTATAGATCAAAGGAAGAACATTAATGATGTATGGGACATAATGGAATAGAATGGGAAACAATATCCTCTCAACTGGATTTGGAGGTGGTGGCAGTAGAACACTTTAGGTCCCTATTTTAGAAACCTAATTTAAACAATATTGTATCCCAATTCAAAGTTCAAAGCATGCCTATTTTTTTTTAAGTGTCATATGGACAAGATATTGGGGGGCATGCTTCTTTGAAAGAAACTGAGGAGATACTAAAGAAGATGGAAAAATATAAGAGTCAAGGCCTTGATGAATAAACTATGGAATTATTCTTGAAGTTCTTTGATATCTTGGGACTTGATATTCCGTTGATGGTTGAAGAATCTAGAGTTTCTGGTGCAGTCTCTTGGGCTATAAATGCTACTTTTCTTGCACTTATTCCAAAAAGTGCCACACTAGTCTCCTTTACTGACTTGTGGCCTATATCACTCTACAATATATTATACAAGATCATAGCTAAAATTAGAGCTAATCAGATCAAGCATAGGTTGGTTGTGTGCTTTTCTAAAGAACAATTTGGGTTTCTAAACCATAGACTGATTTTTGATGCCATAGGGGTTGCATAAGAGTCCCTACACTCAATTAAGGTTAATAAATTGTGGGCTTTGATTTTGAAAATGGACCTCATAAAATCGTATGAAAATTGATTGGACCTATCTAAGGGTAATCCTACTTCACATTGGTTTAGGTATTGAGGTGACAAATTGGTTCATAGGTTGCGTTACCTCGACAAAATTTGCGATGCTAATTAATGATTCACCTATAGACTTCTTTAAAAGCTATAGGATTCTCATACAAATATGTCTCTTGTCCCCTCTTTTATTTCTTCTGTTAGTGGAAGGATTAAGCATGCTAATACTCTAGACAAAGAGGGATGACAAGATCAAAGGGATAACCCTAAGAAATCTAGCTTACATAGGTATGAGATGGATGGGCCTTTTTTAGATTTTGTTAAGATATTTTTTCCCTACCCATCACATTCCATTGACTATGGTATTAAGTATTTAGGATACTTTCTAAAGCCAAATAGTTACCGGAAAGAGGACTAGATCTGGCTTGTGAAGAATATAGAAAAACAATTTAGCAACTGGTGCTTTAGATGGTTCACCTTGGGAGGAAGGTTGATCTAATCAAATCAAGAATGTAGGAAGGAACCTTGGTTAATGAAATACATTAGACAAGAGTATTTTCTAATATAGATTTGATAGAAACCGATAAATTTATTATGGACTGGTAGCCGATCCAAGGAAGAAGTGCATCTCGCTAGATGGGATAAGATTCCCGTACCAAAGAAACTTGGGGTTTGGGGCATAAATAATATCTTTTGGTTCAACCAAGAATTGGCTATGAAAATCCTCTGGAGAGGTTTGACAAGGATAGGTCTATGGAGTGAAATCATCTTTGATAAATATCTAGAAAACAAGACACTAATAGAATGGATTAGGAAGGTCAACAAAAAAGGTCATTTAGCTTCCAATATTTGGAGTGGACTGACTGTGACATATCCAGACTTGGGTTCTTGATTAGCGTGGAGGGTCAGGAATAGACTACAAGTGAATCTGCGGGTGGACACTTATATTGGTGGAGAAGGGGATTTTACGATTTCAACAAACTCAATTTGGGAACTGTAGAGTAGGGGGCTTCATTATTTGTGCCAAGCTAAAAGGAAGGATCCTAGTCTTGATGGTAGTCGGTATTGGTTTTCAGCAGAAGAGTTAAATCTAGGAATTACTTGTGTTGTTGAGTGGGGTCATTATATAAAAAAATTATACCACTATGGAATCAATCTTTCCGATGCGAATGATGAATTAGTGTGGTCTTGGAATCAATCAACTAGTTAGGTTTGTGCTCACCAGGATTATGAAGCTATTTCTTTTTCTCGTATTGAGACATGTTTTAAACGGTGAAAAAATCAACAATGGAAATGGAATATCCCTATAAAACTGAAGTATTTTTGTTGGTTGGTTCTAGAGAATAGGATCTTGATTGGGGACAATTACTGTAAGAGAGGAAATTTGGGTCCCTTTGTTTCCCTATTTGTAAACAAGATCTTGAAGCTGTGGAAAACGTATTTGTACACTGTGTTTTCACTCAGTAGGTATCATCGGAGGTTACTTCGAAATTCAGGAGTACTTGTAGATGGGACCAATATATATTTGATGAGAGCCTTTGTTATTAGTTCTCTCTTGAAAATAAGCAGTTGCTCCTTCCCTTCTTCTTTATCTAGGGGGTTTGGAGACATCTAGACTATTTTATTTTTTAGAAAGTTCCCTTAATACCATATAGAGTTAGTGCTAGTATCTGTGGGATGTATTCTGAAGCACTGGGTTATGTTGGGATCACTATTCTAAATACCACTACAATTCCCTCATTTCATGGTCAATCACCAATCAAATTCTTTGATGGGGCCTCACAAATGGGGATGTGTGGTGCTCGAATGTTCTTGCTTGTTAATGATGGTCACAGGTACACAATGGGGATGGGATGTGGATGTAACATACCCCAATTACCTGAATAGATTCTCCAGGTGGGCAGTATAAAATTTCTTTTCTATATACTTTTAATTACACCAAATAAGTTTAGAATCATTATTTACTTAAAACATAACCATTCTTTTGAGATTAAGAATCTAAAACACAATCATTTAATGCTAATCTACATAAACAGTTCTTATTGAAATATTAATAAGGTACGACCGTTACATTAGTCGCAAGACTATTTTTTGAATGAGATAACGATTTACACATTTACCCTGTCTTTTGAGAGTTATCCCAATGTCTTTCCATCCTTGGGACACAACTTTTGCAGCCACCACTTGAATTCATGCAACTTCAACATATATATTAGTATTATATATCATCCTACATATTCAAGGGCATAAGTTTCATAAAACAAGATAAATTAAATACACAAACAAAGCTAACTTTTAAAGATACTTCTTTTAGCTTAGGCGACTAAAAGTGTGTCTACAACTTTCATCCCAACCATAGACTTCATTTAAAGTATATTTTCATGTTTAAAGCCACCCCCGAGATGGGCGACAAATCCACTAAGATTAGGTTATAAAACTAGATACTCCTAAAGTATTCTCCATATCTCTAAGTCATGCATTTGAAATTATGCAGAGTAATAGAGTATTCTAGTCTTTGCAATATGAGCAGTATCTAAGTTGCTTATATGCAATATTCAACAATTTTTACTATCAACATTTTACCTAAACCGAAATGTATGATATACCATTTACAACATTTCCTTTTCCTTTTATCCATTTAGGAATCAGATGTAGGTATTGGGTGTATATATATATTCAAACTATACCTTTCCGGGAAGGCTTAATAGTTTCGATATTTACAAATCATACATTAGATATTACACTTTGTAATACACCAGTATTGGATCTTGTACGCAGACATGAAATCTACATATATTCAGACTGTGTGTCTCAAGCTATGCATACAATTTACTACATTTCAAACTTTACATCTTAGTGACCTTTTACTATATCCGATCTGTATGATATTCCCTTTTACAACGTTTGCTTTTCAAATATATTAACAAAATCATACATTTTACACCCATGGTGTTCAATCTATGTATAAATTAAAACAATCCTTTAGAGTCTGAGGAGGAACTCAACCATATATATTATCAACGTTTTTTTGGATCCAGGCTGTCTGGAAACCCATTTACAATGTTTCTTTTCCAAATTAAAAAAAAAGGCATGAGATAAGCATCTGTAGATTGAAACAAGCTGATGCTAATTATTAAGTTCATATTTAAACAATCAATATCTAAGGGATGAAATCCAACTTGAAATCAAATCGCTTGAGTTCAGATCCATAATGCTGAATCTATCAGGTGAACAAAATTCAAAAAATTGCAGAGACTTAAACATAAGACACATGCATGATAAAGAAACACTTACACAATTTGGTAGCATTTTGAAGTTAAAAACGTGGACTAATGGTAAACCAGATCTTATATAGATCAAGAGTATATAATGCATTCTTTACCAAAAATACAGACATCAATATCATGTTCCTATTTCATATTTCGATCTCTTCATAAAATAATGCAGGATGAAGATTTGCAACATGCAGGAATCTTGGGAAATCACATTCACACAAACCAAATAGCCAAACGATTTCAGATCTAGTTCTAAGTCAACAGGCAGAGTTTTTTTAAAATGAAACATACCTTTGATAAATCTGAATCTAAACCCACACGTAGAGGTATAAAGATACATTCATACTTCAGGTAAATCTCTATGCGCAACATATTTTCAGATCGTGTATGCTTCAACTGATCAACTGTATGGTAGGGTGGACCAAGCCATTGAAACCCTATACCCAATTTTAAATATTTAAAGATATAAACTCCAAATCCAATTCCCTACGGTCCCTTTCTCCTTCACCTCAAACGCAGTAAACAGTAACAAAGCACCTTAGCGCATGCAACCAAAAGTAGAATGCCCCTCGGGCTTCTTCACTTGACACTGAGTAAAAATGGTAGATCTAAAAACTCATTAATGAATAGAGGCCCAAAACGCCAAAAAATGTATTACCCAATGCAGACCAAAAATGCGTTGTATATTGAATATATCTCCAAAAGATCCAACGCCCCACATCAAATTGCAGGCATCCCTATAAATAACAAAGCAAATAGGAGAGAAAAAAGAAAACACATGCAAATACGCGCCAAGCTCACTCCATTTTTCTAGCAGGTGAACCCGTGTCAAAAAACTAAATAACCACGATTCCAACTCTGTCATTGATTATGGGAGGTAGATTGCCTCTTTTCCGGGGTGAATTACTTTCTTGGAGTTATGCACCCAACCACAAATTTTTTATGTTTATTATACCTGCCTGAGGCAGGTATATTGTAATCGATCACAAGTCAAACTCCTTTGACTTTGCTATTAGTTGGTGTCTTTTGAGGCAGTTTTAAAGAATCAAAATCTGTTTTGCAAAGTATGACTTAAGGATTTGTAAAATATTTTTTTTAATTTTGTTAAAAAACTATTTTTGTATACAGCTGATTGGTGGATAGAAGATGATGTTAGCTTTGGGATTTGGTATCTGGATTTGAGTTGACATGTGGCAAGATGATGTCATAATAATAAAATTAAAAAAATAAAAATTATATGCCATTGCCATCTGTTATAGCAAGAGTGGCAGTTTCCTTATCAAATCGCATTGTGCTGAGGTCGCCATGGGCAACTGAGAATATGACACCTGCAAAGTATAAATCGGCCACAGATGGAATAGCTAATTCGTCTCGCCTGGGTAGTATGATCGTAGCAGAGGATTCTTCCACTTCTCCCTCCATAGTTTTGATGGCATCTTGAATAGAATTGTCACGAAAAGCCAAGCGACTCTTAAACGAACGCAGACTAGGCAGTTTCCCAAGAGTAGCAAGAATATCAGATAAGGGCAACCTCTTCACAAATTGCAGAAGCCTCACGTTCGGCGCACCGGCAGGGCCAATCTTGAAAGAGAAATTGTTCCATATAAATCGTGAAATGGTTGACATCTGGGATGCAACAGGCGCATCGTTTTCATGTATAACGGTTGATAGGCCGGATGTATCAGAAGCATCGCTAATTTCTTGTTCAATTGGACTAGCTGTGTTATGATTGTTGGAAAGAGGAACGATAGAGTAGTACAACACCTCCAGCAAGTGTCCTCTTTTAATGTCTATATGTAGCTTTGAATCATCGAGTAACTTGAAGGTGAAAGGAGATAATTCTTGGCATACAAGTCTTAGCAGCCTGCGGAGCCTCTTCTTAGCGTTTGCTTTAGAACCCTCAAACTGCAACTCCAAAAGCTTTTGCAAAAGAAACACCGGCAGTTGATTTTCCAGCATCATCACATCTCTGACAATGGCGTTTTGGGCAGCGACGGTACCATACATATCTAAAACCGGTCCCGGTTGCTTGAAGTCCATGCAGAAGCTTTGGTCAGCATTTCTGACATAAAACTGCAAACGTTCGAGAAGGAAGACGGCGTCCAAAGCCATGAGCCACGCCAAGGTTTCTTCCTTATATTCAATGAACTCGTCATAGCAGCCCCGGATTTGCTTGTCATGCTTCTTAAATTCCTCCACAATGACGGTCTCTAACTTGGATCCGTAGATTCTTTTCTGAAATCTACAAGCAGCTGAGAGTTTGTAGCGCTCAATATGATCATGGAGATCACTTCTCCGACGGTGATAGGGTCCGATGGAAACAAACCGAGGAATGTAAGCTTCATGGTTCAGTGCTAATAACTCTTTGGGCACATGAAACACAGACACACACAACTCCTCCAGTTCTTCTTCTTGTATTCCATCCAGTCTTTCCTTAATTTGCATAACCCAATTTTCCTCTATCTTCGCTATAACAACGTTAGTGCTGGAGTCCATCTTTCACGGACGAAGAACAGGAAGAGCTCTGGTTCCTCAAACAAAGTCGTGGAGAAATGTCAGGAAATAACTCTCAGAGAGTTGAGTCACCTCACACCCTTATATCAAGCTCCTTTACGGAGGGAAACAAAAATATCAAGCTCCTAATTTGATTGATGAGTACACAGGCCGGATCCTCTGTATTTTCACACTACACTATACACAGAGCTTTAATGTTCATGAGGCTTTTATGGTAGTACTGTCAGTGACTGACCATGACTTTCACCTGAGCTTAAAAAACATATACGAGGGAGATTCTGTAGTCCTGAGCTTAAAAAACATGTACGCGGGAGATTCTGCACTACACAGTAGTGCACTGTGTAGTGCAGACTACCAATGGTTAAAAGACATAAACTTATCCTAATTATAAAACGAATATTACATATTTAAAAAAATTATGGAGTTTTGGGATCCTATATATGGTCCAGCATGAATTGTAAAAGAAACTATGAAAACTTGTGTCCCTAACTTGTAGAATAAACTATTAAGACCCTATGAATGGACCATAAATGGCATAGAAGACTATCAAGACTTATGCCCTTAATTTGTCCCTTCTTTAAGGTATTGTGACTTCAATTCTATGTGACCTCAGAAGCTTAGCAAAGGGTTGTGCTAAGATTATGACCTCTCTTTGCAAACTCTATGTGACTTTAATTCTAATACCATTCACTCTTCTACTTATGGATCCTTGTTCCTCCTTCTTACTAGTACAAAACTTACATTTTTCTAATTCATAAAGAAACCATGTTTATGATTACAATATTTTCCTCTTTTATTAAATGTCTATACTATGTGTGATTCATTGTTTAATTCATTTTTGTTTTAATTTCTTTCAAATTGTAATTATATTTGTTTTATCATACATTTTTATAGCAAAATTTACCTACTGCTATATATTTTCAATCTCTTCTTAGGAGGCAGGTACTAAGCAACTTTGTTGCTTATTCCACTTGTTTTAAATATTATTTTGATATTTAAAAGTTTACTTTTTAAATATTGAGTAGATTATAAGTAATGCAGTACCTGTCTTGGGAAAGTAATTATACCAATGGTAAATAATTTCTCAATTTGTCATAATAGATTCTTAATATATATATACAAAACCACTCTCAATACCATGTGCGGTTTCTCAAAAGATAGATCATAGATTCTTATAATATATATATATATATATATATATATATATAACCACTCTCAATACCATGTGCGGTTTCTCAAAAGACAAATCCTCTAGTAGAGGCTACTTGATTTTCTCTTTCATGTGTTCTCCAAATTAAATATTTGCTTTGCTTTTCATGTTGAGTGCCTACTTAAGGATAATTAAATCCAACATTTACCAAGGGTAAATCAACTAGGGTTGATTCTAGTTAAATATTAATGGTATATAACAAACCACTAGGTCATTTTCTTCATTTTTTTAATTATTTTTCTATATATATATATATAATGTTATTTTGGATAGGTATTTTGTATATTAACAAATTGCATTTGTTAATCTTTATTTAAGAAAGAACCCTTAGTAAATAAATCCTTTTTATCTTTGTTTATATGTACATCTAGCTATCTATATATAAAGGATTTATATATATGATTCTCATTACTATTAGTAGATAAAACTAATTTTATCTCACCTTTATACTTAAGGTAATGTTTTCCTTTCATTTCAATAATAATCCTTCGGATACGCACCCAAAGGTAAAATAATAATAATAATATTGTGTGCTCTAAGATAAATTTTATAATGATAGTAATAACTTGTTTAAGCTATTGAACAAAACAAGCGTATTGTTCAGAGGATAATATCAATCCTTTCATTTTTCTCATGCGATGACCGCATTCTCAATAGTAAGCACAGTATTGGACTCATGCCAAGTAGTGAGAAGTAGTAAAGATGACCCCACTGTACCAAGATGACCCCTAGTCATCGAAAACTAGATTCTCAAGGTTTCCCTAGCCTTTGACCTCTCCCCTTAGTGGATTTGTTCCCAAATATCGTTTTAGTCGTGCCTTCTTTCAGTCTCCTAGCATTATTAATTTCATTTATAATTTAACGAGGCTAGGATAGTACTTACAGTGTTTTTTTACTTACACTATCATTTTCGGTCGCATACTGAGGGGGTGTTACATCCTTTCCCCCTTAGAATTAACATCGTCCTCGGTGTTACATATTTGTGAAGGTTTCTTGTTCATTTCCCTTTAGGTTCTTATTGCTTGCTTCTGCATCCTTCTCGATGTTTTTTTTCATCTTTTCTTTGATCATATTCAATCTTTTGTGATTCCTGCAAGCTTTTATCCTTCATAACCTGCACTTTTGTGCAACAAAATCAGGTCTTCCAAAAATTTATTCAGTAAACAGGTCATTAATTCATAATCCAACTTAGAACATAAATGACAAGTCCTATCTGCAACACAACATTTGCAATTTACAGAACATATTTTATCCTTTGGTTGTGCTTTTATCATCATAAGAAGACCTAATACATGTGATTACCTTCAAAAGAATTCATAAGTAATTCTGATTTACTTATCTTTTTGGGGGACGTCTTATACCTTCAGTACTTGGATGCTTTAACTAGTCCTTAACTTGAAATAGACATTTCTTCCATTCACAAGTTAGCATCATCTATTTCACATACTTTCAAGAAGTAACCTTTTAAAATTTACCATTCACCCTCGTCCTTGCGGGAATTTTTTCCTACTTAAGTATCCATAACATTCACACATTAATGTTAGTTTTTCATCATATAAGCTAGCATTATGATCTTAGGATCTTTTCACTGAGAGAATAACAAGCACAGCAATAAAACATAAGCACATCACAAGAGACAAGAGACACAAAGAGTTTTCCTCGGGGAAACTATAAAGGAGAAAACCCCGCAACTTCCTCAGAGACAGAATCAGCACCAAAACAGTAAAAGCCCCTGTCACGTCCCCATCCCTCTGATCGGCGAAGAGGACGCGACGAACACCACATACATCCGAGCAAACAACCCATGAACATAATAAAAAACATCAAATGCTGAAATTAAAAGCTTACATGATGCATATTAAGATGTATAAGCATACAAGCATACACAGGTGCATAATTCTTCAATCATACAGCGGAAACAGACATATACATTCCAGCATTTACATGTTCATCATGATTCATAAGACAATAGATATAAATTGTAGAGGTGAAATAGCCAGCAACACTTATCTTTTGATGAAGAACTTGCCCGCAACCATCTACGTCGCTGCAGCGTTCCACCCAACCATAGGCCAGTGTGCTCATCAATCTCTCAGCCTCACTGCCACCCCCGAGCTGGGCATGATTCCTCCTAGGATAAGGGTCAATGCAGGCTTACACATAGCCAGGGGACACAATCAACAAACCAACACAGCTGGGTTATCAGGCCATCAACCAACCAGCCAAGCCAGCACAGTCCGAAGACCCACCACTGCTTACATGCAGCAAAACAATTCCTTCACAGCCCTGTGAAGAAGGCAAAGGAAACCAACTGACAGTCCCGACCAAATGGCGAATGCAACTCAAGTCCAACCACACTGCTGAGTTGTTCTTGGCCCTAACGTGGCCAAAACAACTCAACCACAACACCCAAAAGATGATTGCATCCACAGCAAACCAAAACCAGGGCAATTCAACAACCCAAACTCACAATGAGTGATGACCACAATCCACAATCTCAACAAGGAGAAAACTCAGCCAACAACACATACAATTTCCCAATGGAACGACTGGGCAACATCACGCAGTCCACAAAACAGAGGAGAGGCCAATTCCCAGCGTGGACAAAGGAAAACTGAACCCCCCGATTGGAAATCCACAGTGGTCCAAAATGAAATTGGACACCACAGCCAACAAAACACGCGGGGAAGACAACAGTCCTAGAACGCAATTAGTGAGCACCACTCACAACATGGAAAAACGACCTCAGACAGTCTGTGCATAAAGGAAAGACGCAACCCAAGCAAAGCATGGATGAACACATAGAAAACGGACTCTCAACAGTCCCCAAACATCATGGGCAAACACAACAGCAACCCAAATCGCGGGTTAAACAACAGCAAGCAGAAATCGTGGATTTAAGCCATGGCTATGAAACATACCAGCAGAAATCGGGCCCTTGAGGCCATTCTACCTGCTCGTTGCGTGCACAACTAGAGAAGACCCACGACTGGTGCACGAGGATGAACAAAATGCCTCTCTACGTGAGGATCCCAGCCTGTGCGCATGAATCGACCGACCAATGTGAGGAAGAACCGACCATGGAGGGAACGAACAGACCATAATCATGAAGGTGAAGACCAGGCGTGTGAGGAGATGAACCGACCTCCGCGTGAGCATGAAAAGACAAGGAAGAATGGTGTCGTGGAGAATATGGAGGAATGGGAAAGAATGGAGTTGCTTGCCTCCTTACCCACATTACCTCCAGCAATAACTGCCCTCAACAACTCAGCCATAACTGCCCCCAACAAACAAAATCAAGACATTGAAGAGGTTGGTGAAACAAGAAAGGTGGAAAAACATGGGGTTTTTCCCCATAGACCAAGGTTTGACATCCCCCACCCCTTATCCTTTGGATTCATGCCCTTTTCATTCAACATTGCACTGCCGTAGCTGGTTGTGGTTTATTTTATTTGATGTGCATGTTTACATGATGCCACAGTATAATGTGCCGGATAGTATGACATACCATCGGCAACTATCCTCATTGCCGAAACATACACAACCAAATTGATGGTGGGGCTTTTGCCTTTAGCTCCTCACCACAATTAATTACAATATATACATCATGAAAGCGAGGTCAAAACTGGGACATTACAGCCCCAAGACATTAAGATGATCTCCACACAGCAGCAGTCTCTCTCTCTCACACTGAGAGAGCTTCTCCTCTCTCACTCATGCGCCCTCCATGAGTGAGTGTGAGTGTTGCAAGTAATAAATAGAGAGGCTCTCACTCTCTATTTATATTCTTCCGTTCACATGAAGTGCACTCCAACATGTCGTCCTCACTTAACAATTACTTACTAGAGCCGACATCTCTAGGAGATTCTAATAACCCTAGTGCCCCACCTCTTGTGGGGACTTTGCCTCCTCTAACCAATAGGAGGGTAACACAATGGTGGGGACTATTGCCCCGACTTACAATGACTCACCTAGGGTCGAATTCACTAGGATAGTCTAATAACCCAAGGGCCCCACAACTATGGGGAATTTAACCCTTGACCAATAAGAGGGTTACCCACAATGACTTGACATGACTTTCTCATTATAGAAACTTTCTGGAATAAACATCGGGGTATGACATGACTCAAATACATTACAATACATCCCGAAATAAACATTGGGTTACAATAGATAAGAAATATAAGTGAATACATTCTGAAGTTACAATTACATCAACACTCCCTCTTAAGTAGGAAGGTATTCTCTTGACACAATTTATCAGCACAAGTCTTCTTCTCTGTATCATCTAGGTCATCGTCAGGTCTTCGTCATCTTCAAAGTCATCTTCATCTTCAAGTCATGTTCATCTGTAAGTCATCTTCATTTGGATCTGGATCATCATGGAACATCATCACTGGATCTAGATCATCACTCGATCTGGATCATCATGGAACATCATCACTGGATCTGGATCATCACTTGATCTAGATCATCATGGAACATCATCACTAGATCTCTATCATCACTGGATCTGGATCATCACTGGCTGTCATCACTGGATCTGGATCATCACTCTATCTAGATCATCCTTGGTGCTATCTCATGATTCTTCTCATCACAGGAAGTTCTACAGAGCCATGCCCTTTTTCATGTTGGTTGTAGGCCTAGCCATCATGTAGGTCTTTTCCCAGCACTTACATTTGACCTACTCGTCAGAAAGGCACGCCCAACACTTACATTTGATCATATAGGAACCAATCCTATAATCACGTCAGAAAGGCCCAACACTCACATTCACCAGCATGATAGGACATCACATCACTAACATCTGTGAAAAGGATCAGCACTTACATCTGACCTACTCGTTAGAAAGGCACATCCATCCAGACAGGAACACATCCTATCACAGTGATGGAATATTTCTACACATTCACCCAGGCCGGAACACATCCTACTACAATGATGAATGACTCCCATCCAGGCTGGAACACATCCTACTCACAGTGATGAGAGATTTCAGTACTTACATCTGACCTACTCGTCAGAAGGGCACATCCATCCAGACAGGAACACATCCTATCACAGTGATGGAAGATTTCAGCACTTACATCTGACCTACTCGTCAGAAGGGCACATCCATCCAGACAGG
>LPNX010083841.1:263025-293224 GCA_001517045.1 Pseudotsuga menziesii
TGGAATATTTCAGCACTTACATCTGACCTACTTGTCAGAAGGGCACATCCATCCAGACAGGAACACATCCTATCACAGTGATGGAAGATTTCAGCACTTACATCTGAGCACGTGGGAACACATCCCTCAGTTGCTCCAGAAAGGCTCTGCACTTACATCCATCCAAGTGGGAACACATCTTGCTCATAATGATGGAAGGGCTTGCACTCACATCTGATCCTATGAGAACACATCCCAGCAGTCATATTAGAATGGCCCCCAGTCCTCGACTGAGCTACTTGGTAACTGACCAGGCGCCTCCATTCTCCAAGAGAATGGCAGTTGCCCTTACATCTGACCTACTCGTCGGAATGGCCAACACTCACATCTGACATGGAAGGAAATTAATCCTTTAGCCATGACAGAATGGTTCAGCCCTTACATCTAATCAAGTGGGAACACATCCCTCTATCACATCAGAATGGCTACTCAGTCCTGCATTGAGTGATCCTGGTAACTGACCAGGTGCCTCCATTCCTAGAATGGCAATTGCCCTTACATCTATCCTACTCGACAGAATGGCCAACACTCATATCTGACATGAAAGGGAGCAACCCTATCACCATGACAGAATGGCTCAACCCTTATATCTGACCTACTCGTCAGAATGGCTATGGATCTCAGCACTCATATCTGACATGGAAGGAACCAATCCTCTCACCATGACAGAATGGCTCAGCCCTTACATCCGACCATGGAAGGAACCAATCCTCTCACCATGTCAGAATGGCTATGGGTATCATCACTTTCTCTTGGAGGGAACCTCGATCTGGAGAACACCAAGTCTCTCCCTGAAGTACTCGAACTTCAGCCTAGCCAGTGGCTTCGTCAATACATCAGCTATCTGTTCCTCCATCGCAACATACTGGAGCTTCACTGCTCCTCTCTGCACCATATCCCTGATATAGTGATACTTGATCTCAATATGCTTCGACTTATCATGGAACACTGGATTCTCTGACAACTTCACGCAACTCTGGTTGTCACAATGTATACAAGTAGCATCCAACTGGAGATCAAATATATCAGACAGTAGCTTCTGCAGCCATATTGCCTCACAACTAGTTGAACAAGCTGCGACATACTCTGCTTCAGCTGTACTCAGTGCCACACATGATTGCTTCCTACTAAACCAAGAGATCACACCTAACCCCATACTAAAGCAACATCCCGAAGTGCTCTTCCTGTCGATGGCACTGCCTGCCCAATCTGAATCAACATAAACTTCTAGGTTAATCTTTTGATTTGCATCGTACTTGAGCCCATAATCAACTGTACCCTTGCATGCTTTGCAACCATCAAGTGAACATCTCTCAATGTGTTCATAGCAAAGCAAATATCTGGTCTCGGGTACATCAAGGACCCAATCATTTGACAATACATCGTAGCATCAACCATCTATGATGAAGCATCACTCAATAGCTTCATATTTGATGCCATTGGTGTGGTCATGCAGTCCATCATCCTAAACCTATTCAGGATCTCTACTGCATACTTCCCTTGTCCACACCTCCATGCCTAGAAAATAGTGCATCAACACATAACAGGAGCATCACTGGTCTTTCGCCTTCAACCTTGAAGCAAAGGTTGGAATCCACTTTACTCTCAGTAAAGCCTAGAGTCATCAGTAATCTATCCATCCTTTCGTACCAGTTTGAACCTTAGATCTTTTGCCGTCACTCCCTCTGAAGCAGAGCATCATACTCCCTCTGTCTTCCGTACTCTATGCACTGAAATATTCTGTACCGGAGTGACAAGCAGTATCCATCTAGTGTATAGACTTGCATCTTCAACCTTGTAGTAAAGGTTAAGATCTTCATCAATCTCATCATGTATGTGTTTCACATGGGTGTCTTCTGAACTCGTACAATGCCTTCTTTCATTTGCACACATGATTATGCATGTCACTTCTAGTAGCTGTAAATGTTTCTTCATAGTCTATGCCTTCTTTTTGTGAGAATCCTCGTGCTACGAATCTTGGTTTGTATCCCACGATGTTTCCATCTATTGCATGATGGAACTATGAACTTCTCTTCATGTCTCGATACTGCACCCTGACATCATTCTTCTTGAACTGGTCTTCGCTTTCTTCTTGGTGGCTGGAAGGTTCTGCATCAATGATGTCACTACACTTGTCATATTATTCTTTGAACTGTCGTCACTTGTTCTTCAGAACAAGTCTTCATTCTTCTTTACTTGTAGGTGATTATGTATGCGATCTTTCCTACAAGTCAAATGCATTTGTATGGTTAGAACATTTCATAAGGAATATTCATACTGGAAAATACTTATGCATAAATATATGATCATGCAACTACTTTAGCCAATACAACATTCATCCATATCTCACTGAAACTTTCTAGATGCCTTCCATCTCTACCAAGACAACATTGAGATTGTGCACTAATCCAATATGTCAACAAAGAGGTTTCATTCTAGATAAGTAGCAATGGAGAGTTGTATAGCACCATGAGCTACTTACCCATCACATGCATATTAGTAGTATATTGTCATTAATGCAAACATCCTATCATGCATAATACATCAACTGAATATAAACAAATGCATAACAAAACAATATCATGAAATGACAACTGAATACATATCTTTATTTGTTTTGTGGGTAGACTCCTTCTTGAGCCTTCAGCTTCATCGTCTTCTTCATTCATAATAGCACCATTTCTTATCCAAATGCTGAGGTGGATAAGAGGTTCTTCAAGAGTTGAGTTCTTCATATTCCTCATCACTTGAGGTATCTTCTTTGGAAGGTGAGAGCTTGATCTTCAGTTTCTTCCATCTTCCCTTCTCTTCTTATGAATCGAGATTCTTCTTCTTCTCGAAGTCTATTGAAAGTAATCACTTCCTTCTGGAACACATTCCTTGAATGAATGAATTCCACGATCCTGGGAGGCCATTCAAGATGGCCATCACCACTTTTGCATTCTTCACTTCTTCTTTTACCGCCTCAAGTTGTTCTTTGATTTAAGAGACTCTTATGACTGCATGGTCTCTGCATTCTGGATCTTCACATTCTTCAGCTGGTTTCTTAAGGTCATATTCCGATCTATGTTATTCCCTTCCAATAGGGTCAAGGAATCAAACCTCATCGGTGTCTTTAGGGAAGACACTTGTGGTACAAGTTGATCTATGACTTAATCAACCATGATCTTCTTGGCCTTGACCAAGTTCTTCTTGTGTAAGGCTTCTAACCTCATCTCCCTCTGAAACTGGAACCTCTATACTCATGTAGGTGTCCAATCCATTTTCTTCAGAGAGATCATATACGTCTAGGATTGGAAGTTGTCAACTTCACCAAGCTTATCTTCAAGCCGATGTAATAGATCACTTTGAAATGAGAACCTCAAATGAAAATAGCAAAGGATTAGATCTTACTGATTTGAGGTGTTCGTCTTGGTTCCGTAGTTGGTTGATCTAGGGTTTGTCACAGAAACCATAATTTTCAAAACTTGGAATATTTCAGATCTGATTGGATAGACAGATAGATCTCTTTAAATGGAGCTGTCCAATGTACTCCTTTTCTGAAAACAGTGGAGGGAAGCTCCCGGAACAGGAAGCCCTAATTTGCCAATTTATTCTGTAGAAATTCCTGTTACTGTTTCTGTGATATCTTCGAAATTACTACTCTTATATGTTTGAAATTTCTCATTGAGGTAACCTCGCATGTCCCTGATCTAACAACTCTGGTTGCATTAGAATTGGTTTCACCATTTGGTATTTATGATCCTTTTCCCAGGGTGACCTGTTACAGGACTATTCAGAATAGCGAAGTTGTATGGAATGCCACATGTCACTGGTTCATCTTCTGAGTCTGATATTTAGACCACTGAAAGTACAGTCCGTGCCCTTTCTGGAAAATCTTTAGGAAGTCCATTTGGACCTCTGTAGCCCAAGATATTGCAATTCTTCCCAAGTGTCATGTTTAAGGATGAATTCTGGAAGAGGCTGGAACCCTAACTTGGAGGGATGATATCTCCCAGAATATAGAGAATATGAGGCTGATTGTTGGAAACAATGTTCATCAGGATTTTATCTTTGGCCCATGCAATTTTTAACTTCTGAGACTTCTCCAACCTTGGAATATAGCGACTGTACCAAAACTTATCAGTTTTAGTATTCAAGGTTTTTTCAAGGTTGGGGTCAAACTAGGGTTTGACTTTCCTGGAGTTTCACCCAACCAAATTTCTTGATCCAGGTCTCTAAACTTCGATTTTGATGAGGAGAAAAATCCTATGTTGGTCTCACTCAAAAATTCCTCTTCTGTAGAAAGCCCTAATTTCCACATCGAAAACTGAAAATGCTCGGAATCGAATTCTGCTTCGACAGAAAGACGTGCCCTTCAATGGAGAGTCAGCCTAGCATACTTTTGCTGATAGATTGTGGAGAGAGACCCAAAAAGTAAGAATCCCTAGCTTCTGTAGCTGTACAATGTCTTCTTCTCAGGTTAGCTCTGATACCATGTTAGTTTTTCATCATATAAGCTAGCATTATGATCTTAGGATCTTTTCACTAAGAGAATAACAAGCACAACAATAAAACATAAGCACATCACAAGAGACAAGAGACAAAGAATTTTCCTGAGGGAAACCATAAAGGAGAAAACCCTGCAACTTCATCAGAGATAGAATCAGCACCAAAATAGTAAAATCCCCAATACATTAAGATGATCTCCATAAAGCAGCAGTCTCTCTCTCTCACACTGAGAGAGATTCTCCTCTCTCACTCATGCACCCTCCATGAGTGAGTGTGAGTGTTTCAAGTAATAAATAGAGAGGCTCTCACTCTCTATTTATATTCTTCCGTTCACATGAAGTGCACTCCAACTTTTCGGCCTCACTTAACAATTACTTACTAGAGCCGACATCTCTAGGAGTGTCTAATAACCCTAGTGCCCCACCTCTTGTGGGGACTTTGCCTCCTCTAACCAATAGGAGGGTAACACAATGGTGGGGACTATTGCCCCGACTTACAATGACTCACCTAGGGTTGAATTCACTAGGATAGTCTAATAACCCAAGGGCCCCACAACTGTGGGGACTTTAACCCTTGACCAATAAGAGGGTTACCCACAATGACTTGACATGACTTTCTCATTATAGAAACTTCCCGGAATAAACATTGGGGTATGACATGACTCAAATACATTACAATACATCCCGGAATAAACATCGGGTTACAATAGATAAGAAATACAAGTGAATACATTTTGAAGTTACAATTACATCAACAATTAAGACATTCAACAATCTAGTTACTAGGAAAATCATTAATATGTGTTTTATTGTTCCATCATGAAGGTGAACAACTTTCAAAAACATTTTTGTTGATCAACAAACTCTCTCTTTATTTATTCATCTTTAACAACTCTTTGTTGAACATAGAACTCTCTCTTGAGTTGCTAACACCAGTTGGAATTACAAGATAAACTTTGATGTTACTCTCTCTTTTGATTGCTAGTAAAAAGTTCCCCCCTCAAGAACATCACACAACATCATGTTTTCTAGATGTCAAACTTTGTGCCTAGGTATTTCCATTGATATCATAGACTCTCTCATAATTCCCCTTAAGCCTCCTTGCTTGGGTGTAGGAATTTCTTTTCCACCCAGCCTCATGCTTGTGTCCAGGAAAAGTTACTTGAGCAAAGTAGAGCTAGATCCTCAATTTTGCCACTTGGTGTTCGCTTAGTGGAGAGGTTTCTTTCCCCTCAAGCCTTCATGCTTGAGTCTGGGAATTTTCTTTTAAACATCAATAATTGATTGTTTCTTGCATATTTGATAATTACAACATGCAACAAAATAACATCAAATAGGTTCACCTGTTTTCTTACTCATGCTTTAATATACCTGTTCATGAGTCCTTGATCTTACCCTATGCTTACCATGCATAATGTGTTGTGCTCTTGTCTTTCATTAAGTTCCAAGAATATTGACCATCTGCCAAATTCACTTGTTAGTACCACTTTGTGTAACAAAAATAAAATTTTGTAAGAAAATCTTTTCCTTAAGCATAAAAATAAGAAATCATCCTTCTTACTACATGATCATCTAAAATAAGCATCCTCTTTTGGTTCCTTATTTTCATCCTTACGTCATGTTTCAACAAGATATAAATAATTTTCTTGCCACATTAATTTCCAGGGAAATACATATGTGCATTGTTTATAAAAAGATCTACAATAGATTTCTTGACCACTTAAAAGAATTTGGGATAACCTATTTTCTTTGTACATACTAACACTATGTAAGTAATTGCATATATACCTGCATATCTTTATAAATATAACCACATACCTCTATAAGGGTGAACGGATATATCCTTTTTATATGACATTCATATGCCAAAGTACAAGTTTACTTGTAATAACACATATTAGTATTACACTCAATATCTCATGAAATCTATATATTAAAATGAAATAGATTGTCAAGGTATCCATGTATACCTCTATCTCATAAATCTCGATCACATTAAGGTATAACTTTGACAAAAACCACTCAAAGTATCCTAACATCCATAGTAAAGATCATTGGGGTAAGAATATATAAAACAAAATCATGCATTTTTATCATAAGCATCCTATGAACTACCTAGATTACACATGTATACTTTCAAGTAATTATAACCATTATCCTATTGTTGAATTGACAAGCAAGGGTACAAGCGTGTGTAATATCCCGATTTTTGACCTAACACTTATGGGCATAAGCCCCATTGATTATGATGTTACTTTGAGGTTTTATTTTGGTATATTGAGTCTAGAACCCCACTGCATATGAACATGATGATTTGTTTGATATATTGGGCGTAAGCCAGTTACATATGTTTTATGTGTTGGGTGTGGACCCTTAAGCACATGATTGATGAGATGTTTTGTGTTGAGCGATGAGCTCTGGAGCACATGAGTATTTGAATGTTTGTGTCGAGAATATTTAAGGGTTTATGTTTTACTTCTAAATCTAGGTGTACAATTTATTTCCTATTGAAGAATATATTAGGGTTTTGTTCTTCTAAATTTATTTCTGCATGTTACTTCCTAGCTTTAAATTTATTTTCCAAGACCTAGAACTACTTCAAACAGAGTATATATATATATATTTATATATGGTTTCTACTAGCAAATTTCATATTTCCAGCAGACCTATATTTAAAGAAAAAAGAATAACTAGTATCTATAGTATTAATACAAGCTGTTTTCCAAGAGACCTATATTTAAAGACTAGCTAGTATCTATAGTATTAGTACAAGCTCTAAACATAACTTAAATACAAAACACATTAAACTAAAATATATATTAAAACAAAACTTACAAGTAAATCATTACCATTGTTATTATAAACAGAACCATAATCAAAATAACAAGATAAATGACAAACTAAAGCCATCGAGACCATCTAATGGTCTGGAGTTACATGATATAAATAAATGTTACTAAACCCAAATCATTCTCATTCATAATAACCAAACCATATAAGTAATACAAATAATACGTTTATCCAAATCATGTACCATAAGGAAACTTCCACATAATAAGTCAACCATAATGTTATGCACAGAACTCATTAAAATATCGCATAAATAACCAGAGGTTACAGGATCGAATCTTGTGGGCATGAATGCCCAAACAAGTCATTACAATAATCATCATTTACAACCATCGTGAACCAGGATGGAATCCCGTGGAGTTCACCCTTAATACATTTACAAATCACCATATCGAATCCTGTAGGATTCACTATCATCCTCACCAAACGCTATAACATTTCAGTTACCCATTACACAAACCACGCTAATAAACTCATTTGCCACAAAATGTTAAACCCAGCATGAAACAACTACCCAATCAATGATTCCCCATATCAATTACCAAGTTAAAAATTACACACTGTAACCATTTCATGGCTGACGACCATTTGTATGCAAACAGTAAAACCCTAACATAAATCCATTAAATCCTTTATCAATGCTAAGCAAATAGCAACGATAGTTAGCCGTAGGGTAAAACCCATAGTCACAGCCTCATAAAACTAAATACATAGGTAAGAGTTAAAACCACTATTACAACATTTCATTCATCTATTACACAGTCGCTGCTCTAATGGCGGGAATGCCATTTTCATCTATGGCAAGGCTCCAAAGGCCAAAATTAATGCTGTTAACAATCTACATAAAGAACTAAAAACAAGAATTGCGAATCTACATAGAGTCAAACTATCGCCCAAACTAAGAATCATAACCACGATACACACATTATGCAAATGTTGTACATAATAACCATTATAAACCAAACTAAGAATTTACACAATTGTGTATCCAAGGCCTTGCACCATTGCAAGCAATGGTGATGTCTCCATTACCAAAACACAAACATATTTACCAAATCACAGAGCCTGTAAGTAATCACCATGGCCAACATCATTGAATAGAGTATCATTTACAAAACCAAAATACATAAAGTCTCGGGTGAAGATGCTAAACCCAAGCAAAAACCCCAAGTCATAAACGCATCACTGGATGCTTGACATAAAATTACAGACAATCCCTTTTTCCAATCACAACCATGAAAACCCCAAACTAAGCATTTAACCAAACAACGAGCTACATGCTCTGTCACAACACCCACACAAGAGAAGGAACAAGTTTTAAACTTGTTACAGCATGGCTTACTTGTAATGGGTATTGTGTTGACCCCAGGACGATCCACGACCCATGAACCACGTTGTCCAAACCCTGCAACCTACAACAAAACCAAATCCATGATGATGAGTATGCCGAAAACACCAAACTGAACAATAATATAACGCTTCTAAACCAGGTTGGAAGACATACCTTCCAATCCAACCGACCCCCAAAACTCCATGCCACAGAGCATACCAGAGGCAGAGCTCACGCAGCCATGTTGCAAATGAACCAAACCATTGTGCTAATCTAAGCCCTAAGCTTGAGACGCACGTTTTCCCATACACATTAAATTCGCCACAATAGCCTCCATTATAAAAAATCAAAACCCAAAGTATATACTTCAAATCACCCCACAACACAGTGCAATGTTTAATCACCATGGAACATATAAACCCCAACATGTATATCATATACTTAGGGTATATCCATAGTTCATGGCATATGTAATATGACATGAATGGCTAATGTTATGTTTTCAATATTTTACACAAATATTTTAATAAACCAAGAACCATGTTATAATATGATAAGCCCGATACATTGTATAACATGTAAATATTAAAATACAGGAGTAATTCAACCAAGGTCCTAAGACCATAAAACCATAAATGGTAAATAGTGCACACATTGGCCTAGTAAACACCCATCCTAGCGTAAATAATAACTAATGACCGCAATAAAATACACTGGGATAGGACAGTAAGTCTATTCGTTCAAGCTGTGTGCTAGTGACGCATGGGTAGTATGTCCTTGTTCCGCTTTTTATAGTCAGTTTCCGTTGTCAAGTGCACTTGCACGCGACAAGGAAAGAAATGCACTAGTCCCACAAGAACTAAGTAAGCCCTGTAGAGACAAGTTAAAAATAGTTACCTTCCAGGTTTTGTTTACAAGGGAAACAAGTCCCGCCACTCCACCCCTTGAGAATACAAATTAAGTCAGAATTATTCATAAACAATAATCAAACTATTAGTTTTTCATCACATTAAGCTAGCATTAAGATCTTAGGATCTTTTCACTGAGAGAATAACAAGTACATCAATAAAACATAAGCACATCACAAGAGAAAAGAGACACAAAGAGTTTTCCTCGGGGAAACCATAAAGGAGAAAACCCCGCAACTTCCTCTAAGATAGAATCAACACCAAAACAGTAAGAGATCTCCCAAAATAGCAGTAGTCTTCTGTCTTTTGTCTAGTCCCAAAATTTCCTTCTTAAGTAGTGCGCCACACTTGGGAGGGAAAGTGATGTATTTCACAAGTGATAAATAGAGAGACTCTCACTCTCTATTTATATTCATCCATTCACTTGAATTGCCTTTTCACACGTAGGCTCAACCTAATAATTACTACTCGAGCCTACACCTTAATTAGTGTATAATAACTCAAATGCCCCGAAACTGTGGGGACTTACCTAATGACTTGATATGACTTGATTACATTATTAATCCTCCCGATCGGAACATCGAGGCATGACCACATGACTCAAATACATAATAGAAACATCCCGGAATAAACATCGGGTTACAATACATAAGATACATAGAAGAATACATTCTGAAGTTACATATACATCAACACAAAATTTATAACCAATGAGTAAGCAATCGAATTAACATACATGCATATAAATACGTAACCATTGAACTCAGATATTAAGCAGCATAATGACAACATAACATTACACTAATAACCACATAGGGAAAACATAGAGAAGGAAGTAAGAACATTTTACGACAAAAAAAGTGCAATGAAACAAAGTACGACACATTCAGCATAAGTTAAGCTAATGTCCAGTTTAGGTAGTAATTGACTAGCCTATTAATTTTTTGTTTTTTCAAATTTGGGGGACATTACAAGTGGTATTAGAGCCTAGTTTCAAAACTAAGAGATCAAATGGGCGTACCAGACATTCGTTGCAGGGAAAAAAAATGTATGATTAAAATTTTGTTAACTAACAAATTTTTTTCTTGTTATTAAAAAAATTGCAACGGCAGAATTTTAAAAGAACAGTTCAGATCATGAACACTGAAGAAGACAATAGTTGGCAAGGAAAGTTGAATACCCCCACCTAGGAAGCATAACTAGTAATGGAACTAAATTTCGATATAATGAAAACCATTCAAAGTCTCCAAGAAGACTTACAGAGTTTCAGAGATGACACTCTGAATGAAAGAAAGGAACGTCAAGCAATTAATGAAGCATTGTTGCGAAACATGATAGAAGGAAGCCTAAAGGGAAAACCCACTCATTCCAAAAACAGGTCCAAGAAATAATTTTATCATAAACGGTCCAACAGCCCGAGAGAAGAAGGAAAATAAGAACATACCCCTGAACCTCTAGAAGGAGATTATCACAATCTTTCTAGTGATGATTCTCTTTCTCCATGCAGAAAGAAACTGAGAAATGATGACAATCTCCAAGGAGAGTTCCGAAAAATAAAATCTCCAACCTATGAAGGAGAAATGAACACAGTGGAGAAAGATGAGGAATGGCTTTTAGGTATGAGCAAATATTTCTGAGTTATTAACTACTCTAGCGAAATGAAATGTCGTCTAGCCATCTATAACTTAAATGGCAAAGCAACTAGATGGTGGAGAGACTTGAAGCATACCAAGAAAGATGAGTTAAGATAAATACAATGGAGTAAGTTTCTCAAGATTTTTCAAGAAAAATACATGTTGGAAAGGTTCTTCGACAAAAAAGTGAAAGAGTTTCATGAGTTACGTATGAGATCCATGACTATGAATGATTTTATTAACAGATTTTTTGATCTTTTGCATTATGTACCATATGTCAAGGATGAGAAAGTAAAAATACATCAGTTTTTAGGATGTCTTCCTCCGAACTTTCGGGAGAGGATTGAATTTGACATGCCTAAAAATTTTGACACCATCTTACACAAAGCTAGGCTTTGCTATGAACATGGACAACTTAGGCAGTAGAACATTAAGAGAAGCAGAAACAGGTCTAGGACCTTCTCGGACAACTGCAAACCGGGTTTTAACCCACCACTATATAGAAAATAGAACAATAGTTTTCTGGACAACAAGAACTTCAATAAAACAGGTACGAAGCCATATATACTAGCTCCAAATGCTAACAAGACAACATTAAATGGGGGAGCTAATGTTGCCCCACTGAAAATTAAATGTTGGAAATTCCAAGGGCCTCATTATGCCCGAGACTGTGAGAACAAGACCAATGAGGTCCTGCACAACTTACAAGAAGAACCAATGGTAGAGGACATAGATGGAACACCACATATTTATGCATCCTTGGATGGACAACATACCGACCATCAGTCTACCATGGTTGAGATAGAAGGTAAGATCTTAAACACTTCTATTTCAATACTGATTGACCCTAGTGCTTGCCAGAGCTATTTATTTCCTAAAATTGTTGATGTATGTAAACTAGGAAAAATTAAACATGATCAACCTTGGTTGGTGCAATTAGCCATAGGTACGAAACAAAAAGTTTCATAAATAGTTAAAGATTGTGAGGTAAACCTGAATGGTTTTCCTACTAGAGTAAACCTGAACATCCTACCCTTAGGATCGTATGATGTACTATCATCATGGACTGTTTGGAACAACACCATGTCATGCTCGATTGCTTACAGAAGTCAATATTGTGTACATATAGCGAAGGAAATCAAGTGAATATTCAAGGCATACCTAAGAATTTTTCCGTAAGGCAGATATCCGCTTTACAAGCAAAGAAGTTCATTAGGAAAGGCTACAAACTGTTTACAGTCAACATCTAAGACATAGAAGTTGAAAGAGAACAAAAAATAGAGGAATTTCTAGTTCTTGTAGACTTCAAGGGCGTATTTCCTAAGGAAATCTAAGGATTACCACCGAAACGAGACCTAGACTTTTCCATAGAACTAACACCACAATCAATTCCAATTTTGAAAGCCCCTTATCGCATGAGTGCACCAAAGTTGGTGGAACTCAAACTGCAGTTGCAGGAGTTGATTGAGAAAGGATATATCTGACCAAGTGTGTCTCCTTGGGGAGCATCGTTACTTTTCATGAAAACAAAGGATGGTATGATGCAGATGTGCATCGATTACCGTCAGCTTAACAAGATGACTATCAAGAACCGATACCCACTCCCTAGGATCGATGACTTGTTCAATCAAGTAGGAGGAGCCAAGATCTTTTCGAATATTGACCTGCGATCTAGGTACCATCAAGTATGGATTCGCAATGAGGACATTCACAAAAATGCCTTTCATACAAGGTATGGACACTATGAGTTTGTAGTAATGTCATTTGGGTTAACCAATGCACCCGTGAACTTCATGTGTATGATGAACACTATATTCAGTAAATACCTGGATAAATTTGCTTTGGTCTTTATAGAAGAGATCCTAGTTTATTCTAAGAGTAAAGAGGAGCACGAGGAACACCTCCATATAGTGCTATAGGTGTTACAAGAACACCAAATCTACGCCAAGTTTAGAAAATGTGATTTTTGCAAACCACATATAGTGTACTTAGGTCACATCATCTCCGAGACTGGATAGCTGTGGACCCAAAAAATATTAAATGGATAGAATATTGGCCTACCCCTACTAGTGTCACCGACATTAGATCCTTTTTGGGATTAGCCGGTTATTACCGAAAGTTCATTGAGAACTTCTTGAGGATAGCTTGTCCCATGACCACTTTTCAAAATAAGGAAAATAAATTCTTATGGACGACCAAGTGTGAGGAAAGTTTTCAAAAGCTTAAGCAACTTTTGACGACCGCACCGATACTACGAATTATGGATCCTGATGGGGATTTCCTTGTTTTTGTGGATGCAATCAAGGAAGGGCTCGGAGGAGTCCTCTTGCAGAATGATTACACGATCTGTTATGAATCACAAAAGTTAAAAGAGCATGAGAAGAACTACCCCACACATGATATTGAGTTAGCGGCGATCATCCACGCCTTGAAGATGTGGAGGCACTACCTCATGGGAAAGAAATTCCTTCTGAAGACAGACAATATGAGTCTAAAATATTGATTGGAGCAACTGGATCTGAATGCCAGGCAGGCCGTATGGTTGGCTTTCCTTAGCGAGTACCATTTCGAGTAAACCATATAAAGGGAAAATAGAACAAGATTATTGATGCTTTGATCCGATGAACTCATATGATATATGAGGTGACTTTAATTCAAATCGATTCAGATTTACACAAGAGGATTAGAACGACCAACAAAGTTGACCCTTTCTATGATGAAATCCTCAAGAAGGTCCAATAGGACAGGTTGTTTCAACAACAAAAAGAGTACAAGGTAGATGAAACATGACTGCTATGGTCCAAAGAGAGATTGTACATTCTGCAAGGAGGGGGACATTTAGTCTAACATCCTCATGGAATTCCATTGGACACCCTTCTCAGGGCATCTGGGATATCAAAAGATGATATCCGCAGTTAAGAGACACTTTTTCTGGCCTAAGTTAAAGGTCGACATAGTGTTGTTTATCGCAAAATGTCAGGAATGTCAGCCGGTCAAAGATGAGCACTAGCATCCTTCGGGGTTGCTGCAGCCATTACCCATTCCAAAATGGAAGTGGGAGGTCATTAGTATAGATTTTATCACAGGTCTACCAAAGAGTAAGAAACAAAATGATTATATCTTTGTAGTAGTTGATGAATTGTCAAAAGTAACCGACTTCATTCCAGTGAATTCGACCACAAGGTAGTACACATTATCGATATCTTCTTGAAGGAGATATTTAGATTACATGGGATACCCAAGGCAATCATCTAGGATCAAGATACAAATTTTACCGAGAACTTTTGGAGATCCTTATTCTCCAGATTAAAGACGGAGTTGAAATTTTGTACTGCTTACCACTCGCAGACAGATGGGTAGACAAAGAGGGTAAAATATATTGTGGAGGACATGATTAGGATGTATGTCATGAACAACCCCACCAAGTGGGAATATTACTTGCATATTGCAGAGTTTGCATATAACAACGGATACCAGATTTCCACCAAAATGAGTCCCTTTGAGGTACTCTATGGACGGAAGTGTAGAACATCGGTTACTTGGGATAGCTCAGTGGATCGGTTCATGTTAGGGCCCGACTTATTAAAGGACTTTGAACAATTGGTTACCAAGGTCCAGGTGAATATTAAAGAACGACAAGACCGCCAGAAAAGATACGCGGATAAGAAAATAAAAGATAAAGATTATCAAATAGGCAACCATGTCTATTTGAAAGTAAAAGCAAAATGAAGCTCATTGAGCTTGGGAAGGTGCTGTAAGTTAGCACCTGGATTTTGTGGACCCTTTGAGATACTGGACAAGAGAGAGCCAGTGGCATATGAACTAGTGTTACCCACTCACATAAGAGTCCATAATGTTTTCCATGCATATTTATTAAAGAAATATGTTTATGTACTAAACATGTGATTGATTGGTCCTTATTATAGGTGGAACTTGAAGGGGAGTTTTCCCCCAAACCTCTTCATCTATTGGACAAGAGAGAGGTACAGATCAGGAAGCGCACCATAGTCCAGTTAAAAGTGCAATGGAAGCAGTTTGAGGCAGATGAGGCTACTTGGGAGAATGAAGCCACCATGAGAAAGGCTTACCTCGCCTTGTTTCATGATTTCATTCTAAGTCCCTAGAACACCTGGGACGATGTTTTTCTAAGCAGGGAGGGATGTAATATACCAAATTTTGACCTAACACTTATCGAAATAATCCCCATTGATTATGATGTTACTTTGAGGTTTTATTTTGGTATATTGGGTCTAGATCCCCATTGCATATGAACATGATGAATTGTTTGATATATTGGGTGTAAACCAATTACATATGTTTTATGTATGATTTTATGTGTTGGGCATGGAACCTAAAGCACATGATTGATGAGATGTTTTGTGTTGAGCAAGGAGCTCTGGAGCACATGAGTATTTGAATGTTTGTGTTGAGCAAGAATCTCCAGAGCACATGAGTGTTTATGTTGTGTTGAGCGAGAAGCTCTGGAACACATGAGTTATGAAAACCTTTGTGTTGAGTAGGAATCTCTGAATCACATGACAAGATAATTGGAAGTGTTAGGAAAAATCCATAGAGCCTTCCAAGTTGATGTTGAACATAAGCTCTAGAACATCGTATCCTTGGCCATTGTATCCCTAGGTGTATTCTACAAGTACATCTTAGCATTAGTGTTGAGTGAGGAGCTATGGAATTGCACTAAGTTTGTAACTCCCTATTTTTTAGCGTTGAGTATGGGCTCTGGATAAGCGCTAGGAGTTACTGAAAATAATTAATTATGTTGAGTGAAAATGATTCAAGTAAAATATTGATCTCATCTGACTTATCTATAAATGATTAAATGAAATTTCGAATTTCCATATCTCATCAAGTATTGAAGAACTACCATTTTATATGAGGGAATCCAACATGCAAAGATGTTTAGAGTTGCCTAGCCTAGTAGACCTAACTACCTACCTGACGGCCTTAATGAAGAAAGTGTCACAAGTTAGGGATCGTTTTATATGATACCTAAAGACAAATGTTAACAAATAATATATATATATATATTATACATGGTATGTATAGACAATAAGCATAGTAATAATATTAATAGTATAAGAAATAAAGAAAGGCTCCATCTATTATTATTATTACTAATAGATAATTAAATATTAAAAATACCTACAAGTGTCCAAATAGGAACTAGTTAAAAGTTCCGAAGTTAAATATTAAAAGTGCCTAAATTAAATAAAAGGGTTCAATCAAGAAATCAAATGATTCTTGACTTAACTGCCCCTTTGACTGAAAAGTCTGCCTATAAAGACCCAAGCCAAAAAGAGGCTTGGGGATCTTCCATCTTTTTGGTGATTCATTATTCTTCCTGAAAGGAAAAATGAGAACTGATTCAAAACCTAATATCCAAGCTAGGGAAGCCTTACCTTAGGAGCTCTAAGCTACTTGCATGTTGGAACCAACTCGAGGGGATACAGATTGAAACCAGGAACGGTTCCGGGTCATGGTTGGGTGGAACGTGGTAGTTTCCAAGTGATTCGGTTATCTATTTCAAGGTCAGATCTGTATGTGAATTTGTTAATGCTGGGTAATTGAGTGTGAAGATTTTCAACCATTGAAATAGCTTCACCTTACAGGTATGAGGTTCTTGATTTTTTCCTTTCATATCTAGCATTAGTTCCACAAGAACTAAGTAATCCCTGTAGCGGAGAGTTAAAAACAGTTACCTTTAAGGTGAATTTACAAGGGAAACAAGTCTCACCACTCCACCCCTTGACAATACAAGTTAAGTCAGAATTATTCATAAACAATAATCGAACTTTATAACCAATGAGTAAGCAATTGAATTAACGCACATGCATATAAATACATAACCATTGATCTCAGATATTAGGAAGCATAACGACAGCATAGCATTACACTAATAACCACATAGGGTAAACATAGAGAAGGAAATAAGAACAACTTACAACAAAATAATGCAGTGAAACAAAGTATGACACATTCCACATAAGTTAAGCTAATGTCCAGTTTAGGTAGTAATTGACTAGCCTAATCATTTTTTTTTATTTCCAAATTTTGGGGACATTACAACGTGTTCTAACGTCACACATTAGTTTTATAATCGCTTACCCTATACAATCACATACCCGAATGGGACAAGGAGACTCCTGCCAATTATTCTCCTTTATAACCTCACAATTTCTCAGTCATAGAAAACCTCACACTAGTAGAATGTCCAAGTAAGCTGATTAAAGTTAATTCCTTTGTTTAAAAAGAATCTAGATACCTTAGTCTAGAAAGGCTATACTTCTTGTGGAATCTAGAAAGTCTAGTCTAGTATAGATACCTTTCTTTAAAAAGAATCTAGATACCTTAGTCTACAAACCTATAATTCCTAGTTGATACCCCTGTAATGTAATATAATTGGTATTAATGAAAAATATTCACATCAACATAACTATGCTTCCTTCATAACTAAGAGAATATTAAATACATTAGTTAGATCCATATTTATGTTGAATCCCCCTTTAATAAAAAACTTAATGGAACTTCTAATAGATCCAAGTAATTGCTTAGATTATCCATATGAATTTCATCTTTGGAAATCCTGACGATTGGGTCAATCAAATTCAATTAGTTATATAAAGTTATCAAAATGTATCAATTGTGCTCACTCAAATAAAATGATTGTAGAAACTTGAAAGGTATTCATTCTCAAGAATAACAAGAAACATAGAGAAAAATAAACATTTTAATTTGAACTACCAAGTCGACAGATTTAGGATAGTTCCTCAGTTTAGCATATGAACTTTACCTTTATACATTCACAACTAGGATGACTTTACATAAACCTAATTCATAAAGTTTTAACTCCAATATTATAACTTTTTCAATCGTTTTAACACTTACTTTCTTGCCCTTCAATGAAACTAATTGTAGAGTACGAGGAGATATTCATTGACTAGTATTTACCCATAAAAGATCATAATGGAACATATACAATGCTCACACATAGGCAATGCTATGCCATTATAATTATTTAACAAATGGAACATACTTACTTGCAACTCGAGGACACCTTGTCGGTTACCTCTTGTTGATCCTTGGAAATGAAATTTTATGCTTGGCTCAGATAAATGGAGTCCCTTTGCTTGTTCAACTAACTTACATTTGTTTCCTTCGACTGATCCCAAATAAGCTCGAGTGTTTGTAACCTGGATCTGATACCATATGTAACATACCCCAATTACCTGAATAGATTCTCCAAGTGGGCAGGATAAAATTTCTTTTCTATATACTTTTAATTACACCAAATAAGTTTAGAATCATTATTTACTTAAAACGTAACCATTCTTTCGAGATTAAGAATCTCAAACACAATCACTTAATGCTAATTTACATAAACAATTCTTATTGAAATCTTATTAAGGTATAACCGTTACATTAGTCACAAGACTATCTTTTGAATGAGATAACGATTTACATATTTACCCTGTCTTTCGAGAGTTATCCCAATGTATTTCCATCCTTGGGACACAGATTTTGCAACCACCACTTGAAGTCATGCAACTTCAACATATATATTAGTACTATATGTCAGCCCACAAATTCAAGAGCATAAGTTTCATAAAACAAGATAAATTAAATCCACAAACAAAGCTAACTATTAAAGATACTTGTTTTAGCTTGGGCGACTAAAAGTGTGTCTACGACTTTCCTCCCAATCATAGGATTAATTTAATGTATGTTTTTCTGTCTAAATCCACCCCCGAGCTGGGAAACGAATCCACTAAGGTTAGGTTATAAAATTAGATACTCCTAAAGTATTCTCTAGATCTCTAAGTCATGCATTTGAATATGTAGAGTAATACAATATTCTTGTCATTGGAACATGAGCAGTATCTAAGTAGCTTATATGCAACATTCAACAATGTTTACTATCAACATTTTACCTAAACCGAAATGTATGATATACCATTTACAACATTTGCTTTTCCTTTTATCTATTTAGGAATCAGGCGTAGGAATTGGGTATATATATATTCAGACTATACCTTTCCGGCAAGCCTTAATAGTTTCGATATTTACAAATCATACATTAGATATTACACTTTGTAATACACCAGTATTGGATCTTGTACACAGACATGAAATACATATTCAGACCCTGTGTATGCATACAATTTATTGCATTTCAAACTTTACATCTTAGCAACTTTTTACTAGATTCGATCTGTATGATATTCCCTTTTACAACGTTTGCTTTTCAAATCTATTAACAAACTCATACGTTTTACACCCACTGCGTTCAATCTATGTATAAATTAAAACAATCCTTTACAGTTCGAGGAGGAACTCAACCATAAATCTTATCAACGTTTTTATGGATCCGGATTGTCTAAAAACCCATTTACAACGTTTCTTTTCCAAATTAAAAAAAGGCATAAGATAAGCATCCAAAGCTAGAAACAAGATGATGCTAGTTATTAAGTTCATATTTCAACAATCAATATCTAAGGGATGAAATCCAACTTGAAATCAAATCGCTTGAGTTCAGATCCATAATCTTGAATCTATCTGGTGAACAAAATTCAAAAATTTGCAGAGACTTAAACATAAAACACAGGCATGATAAAGAAACTCTTACACGATTTGGTAGCATTTGAAGTTAAAAACGTGGACTAAGGGTAAAGCATATCTTATACAGATCGAGGGTATATAATGCAGGATCCGTTCTTTACCAAAAATATAGACATCAAAATCATGTTCCTATTTCAGATTTTGATCTCTTCATAAAATAATGCATGATGAAGATTTGCAACACGCAGGCACTTTGGGAAATCACATTCACACAAACCAAATAGCCAAACGATTTCAGATCTAGTTCTAAGTCAACACGCATAGTTTTTTTAAAATAAAACATACCTCTAATAAATCCGAGTCTAAACCCACACACAGAGGTATAAAGATGCATTCATACTTCAGGTAAATCTCTATGCACAACATATTTTCAGATCGCGTATGCTTCAGCCGATCGACAATATGGTAGGGTGCACCAAGCCACTGAAACCCTATACCCAATTTTAAATATTTAAAGATATAAACGCCAAATATGATTCCCTATGGTCCCTTTATCCTTCAACTCAAACATAGCAAACAGTAATAAATCACCTTAGCGCATGCAACCAAAAGTAGAATGCCCCTCAGGCTTCTTCCCTTCACACGCAGTAAAAAAAACAGATCTAAAAACTCATTAACAAACAAAGGCCCAAAATGCCAAAAACGTATTACCCAATGTAGACTAAAAATGCGTTGTATATTGAAGGTATCTCCAAGAGATCCAACAACTCCACATCAAATCACATGTCTCCCTATAAATAACAAAGGAGATAGGATAGAAAAAAGAAAACACATGCAAATATGCGCCAAGCTCCCTCCATTTTTCTAGTAGGTGAACCCGTTTCAAAAAACTAAATAACCACGATTCCAACTCTGTCATTGATTATGGGAGGCAGATTGCATCTTTTCCAAGGTGAATTACTTTCTTGGAGTTATGCATCCAACTGTAATATCCCGAATCTTGACCTAACACTTATGGGTGTAAGCCCCATTGACTATGATGTTACTTTGATGTTTAGTTGGTATATTGGGTATAAGACCCCACTGCATATGAACATTATGATTTGTTTGATATATTTGGCGTAAGACAATTACAAATGTTTTATGTATGATTTTATGTGTTAGGCGTGGACCCTGAAGCACATGATTAATGAGATGTTTTGTGTTGAGCGAGGAGCTCTAAAGCACATGGGTATTTGATGTTTTGTTGAGCGAGAAGCTCTGGAGAACATGAGTGTTTATATTTGTTTTGAGCGAGAAGCTTTAGAACACATGTGTTATGAAAACCTTTGTGTTGAGCATGAAGCTCTGAAGCACATGAAAAGATAAAATTGGAAGTGTTGGGCATAATCCCTAGAGCCTTCCAAGTTGATGTTGAGCATAAGCTCTAGAACAACGGATCCTTGGCCATTGTATCCCTAGGTGTATCCTACAAGTACATCCTAGCATTAGTGTTGAGCGAGGAGCTCTGAAATTGTACTAAGTTTGTAACTCCCTGTTTTTTTTAGCGTGAGTATGGGCTCTGGATAAGCACGAGGAGTTATTGAAAAGAATTAATTATGCCAAGTAAAAACGACTCAAATAAAACATTGACCTCATATGACTTATTTTTAAGTGATTAAATGAAAATTTGAATTTATGTATCTCATCAAGTACTGAAGAACTACCATGTTATACGAGGGAATCCAACATGAACGGAGATTTAGAGTTTCCTAGCATAGTTGACCTAACCCCTATCGGAAGGCCTTATTAAAGAAAGTGTAATATGTTTAGGGATCATGTTATATGATACCTAAGGACAAAACGTTAACAAGTAATATATATATAAGTATATAGTTTATACATGGTATGTATAAAGAGTAAGCATACTAATAATACTAATAGCTATAAGAAATAAAGAAAATATCGATATATTATTATTATTACTAATGATAATTAAATATTAAAATACCTACAAGAGTCCAAATAGGAACTAGTTAAAAGTTCCTAAGTTAACTATTAAAAGTTCCTAAATTAAATAAAAGGGTTAAATCAAGAAATCAAATGATTTTTGATTTAACTGCCCCTTTGATTGAAAAGTTTGCATATAAAGACCCAAGCAAAAGAGAGGCTTGGGGATCTTTCATCTTTTGGTTATTCCATAATTTTCTAACTGATTATTCTCAAGAGAGTTCCTGGAGAACTTTTTTTCCTAAGAGGAAAACGGAGAATTGATTCAGAACCTGATATCCTAGTGAAGGAATCCTTACCCTAGGAGCTCAAAGCTACTTGCATGTTGGAACCAGCTCGGGGGGGTCCGGATTTAAACTAGGAATGTTTCTGGGTCATGGTTGGGTGGAACGTGGTGGTTCCCAAGTGATTTGGTTATCTAAACATCAGTCATATATGCCTATGAATTTGTTAATGATGGGTATATGAGTGTGCAGGTTTTCAACCATTGAAATAGCTTCATCTTGTAGGTATGAGGTTCTTGATTTTTCCCTTTCATATTGTACTAGTCTTACAATGCTGGAGTAAATTGAATTTTGAATAATTTTATAGTATATGTCTACTATAAACTAGGTTACCTTCTCTGCAATTCTTTTCCTGGCTATTAAGGTAAAGGTTGCATTGTCTAGTTCATTTCTGAAATTTCTTTCCTAACCAAGTATTTAAGGATTTTGTTTTCTAGTTTATTTCTGCAATTCATTTCATGTTTTGTAATTTAAGGTTTTATGTATTTTATTTCCAAGTTCATGTCTGCAATTTATTTCCTATCTTTTAATTTATTTTCCAAAACCTAGAACTACTCAAAACAGAGCCTACATATATTAATTGTACTGACATATTTCATATTTCCAACAGGCCTATATTTAATATAAATAAACCAACCGATATCTATAGTATTAGTATAATCTCTAAACAGAACGTTAGAACATAAATATAAATGACTAACACATTCAATTAGAATATTATAAAACATAACCTAAACACAAATCATTCCATTGTTTATTATCAAACAGAACTGTAACCAAATATTTTCCATATTATAAACAATAATGTCAAGTATCAATCTAAGCTATCTATCAAGTATCAAGCTAAGCTATCGAAGACCTCTAAGGTCTGTGGGCACAAGGGCCTCATTCAGGATAACCACTATATACTTCATAACTTAAACATAAAATACAAATTATCCAAATCGTATCTCATAAAAGAGTTTTCAACATAATAAGTCAACCATAATTCTAATCACAGAACTCATTAAAATATATCGTATAAATACAAAGAGTCACAGGATATAATCCTACGGGAATTTATGCCCAAGCAAGTTAATTACATATATCCTTTACAACCTCGTGACCATGATCGAATTGTGTGAAGCTCACAACTTCCAAACCCATAATACATTTAAAAATAACCACATCGAATCTTCTAGGATTCACTATTAGCTTTACCAAATGTTGTAACAATTCATTAATATTCTATACAGCCTACGCTATAAAATCAAATGCCATAAGAGTAAACACAGACCGAAACCGTTGCTATGTCAACGTTTCCCCATATCGTTACCAAATAAAATATATAGGATGTAAACAATTTATTATATCTCTACCAAGGAATAAAACCCCAAATTATCTACATGTCGTAACCATTTCATGGCTCTCGACCAGTTATGCAAAACAATAAACCCTTAACATAAATCAATTTAAACCCTATCTACGCTAAGATTAGGCACGGCACCCATTTCATAAAGTTAAACCTCAACAGTTATGGCCATTGCAAAAGTAAACATTATGAATAACATTAAATAAAAACAGTCCCTACGCTACATGGCTAGAGTGCCATTGCTAGTATTGGCATGGCTCTAAAATCCAAGCAAAGCTGTTAAATATCCCAATAAATAATGAACATGAGTTTACACGGAGTCACAACATTTTCCAAACAAGAGTCATAACCATGATATACACACAATAAGATAATGTTGTGCAAATCAACCACCATAAATAATATAACGATTACACAGTTGCATTTACAAGCCAATGCACCATTCCAAGCAATGGTGCTGTCACCTTTTACCATACTCAACATATTCACAAAATGCAGAGTCTGTATTATTCACCATGGCCAACGATATCGATAGAGTATTCATTTTACAAAACTGAAATACAAACAGTCTCGACCCGAAGGTGCCAAACCCAGTAAGAAAACCCAAGATATAAACACATCTCTGGATTCTTTATATAAATTACAGACAAACCATTTCTAGTCGCAACCGTTAAAACCCAAACCAAGCATTCATCCAACGACAGGCTTCACGCTTTGTCACAACACCCACACAAGAGGAAATGAGTTTTAACTTGTTACAATAGGGCTTACCTGTAATGGGTAATGCGTTGGTCACCTAAACGACCCACGACCCATGTCGTAAGAACACTGCGACCTGAAACAAACCAGAACGAAGATGAGAAGTATGCTGAGTATCCAAATTGAAACAACTAAACAAGTTTCGTAAAACCAGACCAAAAGAAATACCTTCCATGCACAACCAATCTCCAAAATTCATGCCATAGTGCAGACTAGAAAGCCGAACATAGCTTACACAATAAAATCGCAAATGACCCATACCTTCGCTCTAGTCCAAGCTTAGGGCTTAAGACCCCCGTTTCCCAAAGCGCATTAATTTTCCACCCTATCCTCCATTACATGAAATTAAAACCCAAAGTCTATAATTCATGCCACACCAAAACCCATTGCAACAATTATCCACCATGCAAATCATAAACCCCAACTTTGGTTTCATAGATTTAGGACTAAGCCATAATTCATGGCATATCAAAATATGCCATGGATGGCTTACCATGCGCCTTCAACATTATACACCAATACCTTAATAAGACATAGGGCTATGATTTAATATATCAATCCCTATACATTACAACATACAACATGTAAATGTTAAGTGTAGGCTCAAACTAAATCAATGGCATAAGACCATAAACAATAATGGTAACCAGTGTAAACATAGGCTTAATAAAACCCAACCTTACGTAAACAACAACGCTAATGACCATAATAATAATCACTAAGATAGGACTGTAGGTATGTTCGTCATCTAAGATGTAAGGTAGTAAGCATATGTAGTATGTCTTTGTTCCACTATTATAGTCATTTTTTCGTCATCAAGTGCATTTGCAAAAAACAAAGAAATAAATACATTAGTTCAATAAGAACTAAGTAAGCCCTGTAGCGACAAGTAAAATCAGTTACCTTTCCAGATGTTTTTACAAGAGAAACAAGTCCCGCCACTCCACCCCTTGACAAAACAAGTTAAGTTAGGTTTATTCATAAAACAAGTAATCCAAACATTATAACCAATAAGTAAACAAATAACGGTATACACATACATGATAAGAAGCATTCAATGAATAGCATAACCATTTAACTTAGATTCTAGTAACATAATGACAAACATATAATTACACTAATAACCACATCGGGGAAACATCTAGAAGAATGTAAGAACAACATACAACAATATAGTGCAGTGACCAAAGTATGACACATTTCGCATAAGCTAAGATAATGTTGAGTTTAGGCAGTAATTGACTAGCCTAATAATTTTTTTTTTCAAATTTTGGGGACATTACAAGTGGTATCAGAGCCCAGTTTCAACACTAAGAGACCAAATGGGATTACCAGACATTCGTTGCAAGAAAATAAAGTGTGTTTTTTAAAATTTGGTTAACTAACAGAAATTTTTCTTGTTATAAAAATTTGCAATTGTAGGATTTAAAAAAAATAGTTCACAACATGAACACTGAAGAGGACAACAACCGACAAGGAAAGTTGAATACCCCCACCTAGGAAGCAGAAATGGTGGTGGAACTAAATTCTGATATAATGAAAACCATACAAAGTCTCCAAGCAAACTTACAGAGTTTCAAAGATGATAATCTGAATGAAAGAAAGGAACATCAAGCAATTAATGAAGCATTACTACGAAACATGATGGGAGGAATCCCATAGGGAAAACCCACTCAATCCACAAACAGGTTGAAGAAATAATTTTACCATAAATGGGCCAACAACTCAAGAGAAGAAGGAAAAGAAGAACATAACTTCTAGTGATGACTCTCTTTCTCCATGTAGAAAGAAACTGAGAAATGATGACAATCTCCAGGGGGAGTTCAGAAAAATAAAATCCCCAACCTATGAAGGAGAGATGAACACAGGGGAGAAAGTTGACGAATGGATTTTAGGTATGAACAAATATTTGCGAGTTCATAAATACTCTAGCGAAATGAAATCCTATCTAGCCATCTATAACTTAAATGGAAAATCAGCTAGACGGTGGAGAGACTTCAAGCATACAAAGAAAGATGAGTTAAGCGAAATATGGTGGAGCAAGTTTCGTAATATTTTTCAGGAGAAATACATGTCGGAAAGGTTCTTCGAAAGAAAGGTGAAAGAGTTAATATTAACTTATATCTATTCATGTTTTCATGTAATTATAAAGGAAATACATCCTACAACATATCGTCTAGAGGAAGTGTTTTCAAAACAAGTACCAGAGGAACATGGAGCTATGAATAATGGAGAACAAGTTAATGATCATATTGAATAAGATGATAATACTGATAACATAGTTGAAGATGATGGTACAAATACATTGATCCATGATTCATTTAATGTTAGAATGGATGATGATGATGGTGATCATGAAAATATTGATGACTTTGATGATGTTCATGATTTACCTCTTTTTCAGAAGGCATATGAACCCCTTTATGAAGGCTCCAACACAAATATTATCTCTCCTATATTGTTGATAATGAACTTGAAGGTTATGAATAGTCTTTCAAACATATCAGTCACATGGATGTTAAGGTATGTAAAATATTCCATCACATATAATATATGATCTTGATAAAGGTTATCTTTGTTCCTCTAATAAATTTATTGTTAATTCATAAGTCAAATTAATATGGATGAAATGTGTTTCATTAATATTATTTAGATATTATATAACTATATTTTTGTTTTAATTTGTTGTAGGTTGATAACTGAATTTTTGTTACCATTGTCAAATATTTTACCTCGCACATATCGAGATTTATCTTCCATCATGAAAGAAATTGGAATGCACTATGAAGCAATTCATGCATGCCTTCATGACCATGTTATCTATTATAATCAACATGAATTTGAAATATAATGTATGGAATGTCATATCAGTAGATGTCAAACAAAACAAGTAACAAAAAAGCCACCAAGCAAAATTCTTCGTTATATTCCCATTATTGTAAAAATGTTGAACAAATGCAAATTCAAATGCAAATCAATGTTGAAACTTGAGGAATGTTGAACAAATGCAAATTAACGTTGAAACTTGATTTTCCACTCAACCACTATCAAATTGCAACCAAAATAAGGATTCATGCAAATCCTTATAATCCTGATGATCTGGGATTTTCCAAATTCTAGGTATTAGCTTCGTTGGCACAAAACTTAGTTAATCATTAGTGCATAGGGGCCTTCCACCTTCTAACTATGTATAATGTGATTTCTTGAAAGATAGAAAATGAGAAAACAACTAAAACAAAGTGAACATTGAACAACAGAAGGACTCAAGAATAGGGAAATCAATTAAACAAATGCACTCCTGAGTCCTGAGGCATTATATAAGGACAAAATCATTCCCCTTGTTCCTGATTTTCCCCAAATATGGAACATTTTTTAATTAAGGCCAAAATTCCCAAATTCCTCATTGTATGGAGGTCGAAATCACTAAATTACCAATGGAAGCATATGAAAATTACTAAATTGAGGGGCTATTAGAGAAAATAAAAACCCCATTAATGAAAATTGAGGGCGATTCAATGATAGGAATCCTCCATTAATGAAAAGCGAGGGTGATTCAACCTTGGGTATCCTCCATTGATTTAAATCGAGGGGTGATTCAACTTTGGGAATCCTACATTACTTAAATTCTAAGGTGATGGAAGTATTTAGCATGATTTTTACTATAAATCCAAGGGAGATGTCGAGATTTAAGATATATTTGAGTGGCAAAATTTGCTCTCTCATTATTACTTCATTAATACAAATTGGGCTAATTTATTATATTAAAAAAAAAAACCTTTCCATATTAAAATTTTGCCCACCTTTTTTTGTGAACCCCTTTAATTTCACCCATGGACTAAATTTAACCCCTATAATTTTCCTTGGTTGAAGATTTTGGACCTTTGTCGATTTTATGGAAGAAATCTTGAGTGTTGATAGTTGGCATCTTGGTTTAGTGATGGTGTCCTTGGGGCCTTCGAAAGTTAATCATTGGGGTTCAGACCAAGGTCCATGGGCCCGAGATCCCTGGTTTCTTATTGGATTTTTTCTTTGGTTGTGAAAGAGGGGACTTCTAAGATCATTTATGATGATAAGACTTTCGATTGTGGAATATTTTACTAATGTGGAGGATGATGGAACCTGACCTCCTCTTCAGTTACTCAAATATGATGAGGAGTGCATGTGTTTATTTCAGGAATTAAAATATTCCAGGGAATGTGGGTTGTCTTAGGGGAAACCCATACCACTGGTAGAGGGGTTAGAAGTATCTTTTCCAAGTGCGTCAGGATGCTCTAATGTTGGTTCTACTTTTTATGTTGAGGACGCCAGTGTATACAAGATTTTACCATGCCCTAAGAGAGTGTGTAGTGGGGTTAAGTATTCAAAGTTTTTTTCCCATAGGTGAAGATGCCTATTTCCTCTGGTGATGTTTTGGAGGGAGCTCGAGTTCAAAACCCAATATAAGACACTATCACAAACTTGATTTGGGGCGAAGGCATGCCCTATAGCAAGGGTTTGGAAGTGAAGGATAAGAGCTCCCTAATGGTGTTGCGGGATTGAAAGGAACATGTATCCATGACTTGGGGAAAGGATGTAAGCTTGGCTCAGGAGGAAAGTCTTACAACTCATGCTTTGGTTGACATGATGTGCTATGTAACCATGAGTTGACAGAAATTGTTGGTTTGGATTGGAGACACTAATACATTTGGGAGGAATTTTCCATGAAATATTTCCACGTTTTGAACATTCGTGCATTAATACTTCATTTTTTTTATCATGGTGGAAAAACCATGGAAATATCGACGTTTTTAATTTTCTAGGAACTTTCGTCTCTATATCGACGATATATGGCTATCTTTGCACAACCACCAAACCAATGCTGGCTTTCAATGCTTCTTGGATATTTACGTGCGGGTCAACTCCAACTAGACACTCACACCCACAATACCAGCTCTGAAACACACTTTCCTAATGACTTAAATCACTAAGAATGACACTAACACTTTTCCATCCCATATCTGTTGCCTTCCTTACTCCCCCTTCCTTCATTGGTGGATGGGTTAGTGCGACTGAATGGGAGCACTAACAGGAAGGATATTTGATCTAGACTAATAAAGTGTTCAACAGGGAGCACTAGCAGAGCGGGATTAATCAACAAGGAGCGGTCTTCTCCTCTTTATCTTCATTTTCGACACATTTTCTATAGTTGCGACAAGGTTGTTGGTGAATGATTGAGCGCGGATTGAGCCTAGATTTCTTTATCAACCATATCCAAAACTAGAGAGATCAGTCATACTTTGCAACAATCATCTGGCCCTAAATTCATAAAAGGTAAGCATGCATCCTTTTATGGGGGATACAAACTAACATTGAGACTCAAAATAACAGTTGTATTCTTCGGGTCATGTACCTTACGAATGAATTTAACAACCCTGCAACTCCCTCCTTTTATTTAAACCAGAGTAATTGCAACAAGAGGCTCCAGTCAACAATGACTCTAGAAAATTTGTTTTTTATATAGACTCGATGCTCCACTAAGCTATTGTCCGTTGAAACATTGTTAATCACTTTCCAGAGTAGAAGGACAACTTTCATTTGGACCATTTGGTCCACCTAGTGTTCCAATTCCCAAACTATCAAGGTCTCCTTGTGAGTAAATCAAAGGCCATTGCACAACACTTGTTGGCACCAATGAAAACTTCAGTCTGTTATACACAATGCTCACTGAGAAGGGGGGGGTGAATGTAACACCCTGGTTTTGACCCCGTTTTCTTTTAAATAAAATGATGTAAATAATCATGGTGTGGAGCTAGGAAAAAGCCCCACCATTGATTAGTGTTATGTTTCAGCAAGTAAAATTGGGCCGATGGTATTTTTATGCTAGCTAAACATTATAAGCTGGACATCATATTAAATTATTGCAATTTTCAAATTAAAACCTACAGGTAGCTATGTCAAAGAAAATAAATGCGACAGGGGCATGATTTTTCCAAGGATAAGGGGGGGGGGGGG